>JAJJMA010268584.1:0-16471 GCA_023529015.1 Papaver nudicaule | reverse complement strand
AATATTTGTTAAGTCAAAGATGACTAAGTGCAAAGTCGTACCAATTAGACTTCGCATAAAAATAGAGACTTAAGCGATAAGCTTGTGTATCTCTTTTAAGTTTGGTCTAGGGATTGAGCCGGGCAATCGCCATTTAAACCAATGAGAGAAGTCTAAGGCTTGAGCTATGCAATCGCCATTTAGACTGAGAGGATTTCAGCAACTCTCTTAAATATGAGAAATTGGCTTGTGGCATATAATGCACCAATTCCCTGAGTAATAGAGACATATGAATGTCCAAAATAATATAAGTCATAGCCATGAGCCATGATTAAGAATTGTAGAACTGATTATAGAAGCAAGTCTATAATCAGGAAAACAGGCGAGTGATGCTAACATAGCGTAGCCACAACCAAGAATGCATGAATGTTTCCAATTCAAGACCTAAAGATAGGCCACATGAATGTTAATAAGCTATGTTGCATAGCATAATAATCTTATTAGAAAGTTAGATATAGGATGTATGAGGATGGACCATAACATTACGTCATATTCAGATTTCTGGATAGTTTACACGTCACCTATTCCAAAAATCACCCAGGCCAGCCTATATTCGCTAAAATCATGAAATTTTAGTATGTTATGGGGAACTCACAGAAGAGAAACTTTAGTGAAGGAAGTTTCTCCTGATTCTTCACGGATTAGGCCGTAAAAATCGTCCTTTGAGGCAATTCGTAATTGCCAGATTTCCGAATTTGATTAGGAAACTAGAGTATCATGGATTCAATAAAGTCCATAATCATCTAGGACTTGGATCAGCGGGACCCATAAGTATAGGTAGCTCAAGAATGAATAAGTGGGACCCTCAATCTATGGTGAGTGATAAAAGTGGGCCCTAGCATTGTTTTGTAGGCGATCTATGGAAGTGGGGTCTACAAAAAGAGCTGCGCTAGCAACAAAAGTGGGGCCACGACATGGATCACGGCTAAGGCCAAAAGTTTGGGACCGTGGCATGAGCCACGGCCAAGACCAAGCTAGGGACGCAAGGTAGGAGAGATTTTAGCTTAGGGAAGCAAGGGGATGGGCGTGAGCTAGGATGGGAGAGATTTTAGCTTTGGGGAGCAAGGGAATGGCGTGGGCTAGGATGGGATGGCTGTATGGGCCACCCATTCATGGACGTGAGCTAGGCAAGCCAAGAGATGAGGGTTTTTAGAACAAGCAAGGGGAAGTGAGCAAGGATAGGGGATGTGATTTTAGCTAAGAAAAGGGGAGGGGCGTGAGCTAGGATGGGATGGCCGTGTGGGCCACCCATCCAGGGACGTGAGCTAGGCAAACAAGGGAGGATGCGTGATTTTTAGGCTAGAGGATGGATGAAACAGGTGCATGAGCATAGGCCAACGCGCGAGCACAGGCACAGGCGCATGCATATAAGCTAAAGCGCGTGCACAGGCACATGCGCATGCATAGATATTTTACGTGTAGGCTAGGGATGTGGACCATGCTACTAGGCTATGGTCGTGAAAGATCAAAATATGGTTATGGTGACCAAATTTCTTATCTATTGTAAAATAAATTCATACCTTGTCTCGAGCTGTTCCAGGATGCCAAAAATTGATGCAAAATTACTCTTGCAACCTCCTCGCCAAAAACCACCATCAACAAACAGACGTGGATAAGCCTTGTGTGTTAAGCTTAAGTGAACACGTAGGTTCAACAGACATTCCGAATCACGCAAATAGATACCACTGAAGTACGGTGCGAGATTCCACGAGTAATAGCAAAATGTTAAATCTCCAGAATTCTTGATTCCAATATAGATGTCACGTTAATGATATCCAAGAATTCAAATCAAAACATCAAATGAATAATCAAATGAATATTTGATCGAGTAGTAAAATCATACGAAGATTTTATTCACGTACAGTATTGATCAAAAATCATGTGTCTACCTATCTGAAGCGACTATCCATATTTATGATGATGACTCAATCTCACTTTAGTTGTTTTTTCACCTGGAAAAACAATGCACCGTCTCTGGGTACTTTCGTAGTGCTCGAGATCAAAGTCGAACAAGACTAGCCTAAACCAAGTCAATGGCCGTTCACGTCTTGCTTCGGTCACAGAGAGGATATAGGTTGATCTAGGGAGGGAAACCACGAAGAAACTTGAGATCAGGTTGAGGATGTGTTTTGGGTGTAAGAGTTCAAGATCTCCTTCGTGAAGGTGACTGGAAATCTCAAAGGCTAGAAGTGTGTTGGATTGCTCAGGTGTGTTTGCTCTGAGGCTCTAGTTTATTCAGGTGTTCTGAATATTTGGTTGTTTCTGGAAAGATGTTCTGCCTTGGAAGATAGAGGAGGCCTCTATTTATAGTTTTGAACTCACCCTGATCTCTCGACAAAGAAGGTGGAAGTCGTGGAAGAGTGGGGGAGTGGAGGACATGAGTTGTTTTCGGTAACTGCTAGGATCGTGTAGATCATGTCCACTCAACGCCACTTTCTGTAACTGTCCACTATCCCTATCAGTTTCTTTCAACTGCCGTAGACCGCCAGACCAATACCCCTAAGTTATCCCCCTGTGTGATGTTTTGATGTCTCGAGTAATACGCAGACATTGCGTAGTTGATTTGAGTTTGAGTAGAGTCGTACGACTAGGATGTCGTGACTAGCACGAGTGTGATACTTTTAGGACACGCGTAGTAGGCGTATAGGAGTGGCCTTGGCTGTTGGTCAAGGCCAAGAATTCATGGCGCCATGAACTAGTGACGCCATAGCCTAAGGGGCTATGGCCTTGGCAAAGGCCAAGGCCAACTCGTAAAGCGCTGTTTTAGCGCTATGTTCTGCTTTCCATGGCGCCATGGCCTTGGCCTTTGGCCAAGGCCAGTTTGTTGTGGCGCCACGGTTCATGGCGCCACGGCCTTGGCCAAAGGCCAAGGCCAATTTCTCGCAGACCTGCGTGGTGCCATGCTATATAGCGCTATGGTTTTGGCCTTTGGCCAAGGCCAACTCTGTTGCAGCAGCTGGTGCGTGATGGCTATGCCTTGGTTGTGGTGTGCGTGCTTATGCTACAACATACTTGAAGTCATGGCGTGTTTATCCATGGTATGTTAGACCATCCTGAGCTTGGGATGAAGTCTGCTTAAGCATGTTTAGGCTGTTGTGTGCTTCTCAGAGAGCTCTGGACAGGCCTAGAACTTCGATATTCCTGAGATTTTCATTAAGACTCGGATGTTGAGTCGTATTTTTAAGAGGAAATCCATGAGGATGCGTCTTTGTTAACTCTTCACCATGTACCATTGAGTGATCTGGTTCTGATGTCGAGGAATTCGAGGCGATGTCGACATGAAGCATATTAATGGGTTTAGTGTGTTGGTGAGATTATCAGTACTGCACTATGATATCATCCTCTCCACCGGGAGTTATAAGAGAGAACTCATATAGAGTTTATTCAGCTCGTAGAATGGGTTGCATTCTAAGCTATAGAGATGTGCCTGAATAGGCAATTTCCTTTAGGTAAGGCGTGGTTAGAGAGTGGTTTTACAATCTTGTCCTTATCTCATTTTTCACCATCTACAGAAAGTCCCCTGGTTAGTGTGGAACAGTAATGTTTCATACTAAACACTCGGATGGTGATGGCAACCTTCAATTGTCTCGAGGTTTTCTATTCAACGTTGGTAGAGGGTCTCACGGAATAGACTAAAAGTAAATTCATATGTAAGTACATATACGTTACTAAGCAGGGATTTCTGGTTGACAGAGTGACGATGATTCCCTAATACGAGGTTCGGGGCGTCCTAGGCGTGGCCCCTACAGGCTTCGCAGGCCCATCCTCTGGTCGGGACTTGGCTTCACATTCGCCTTAACTTGACCAAGGAGTTCCTAGGGTTTCTAACCCCATATGGATGCGAGATCACACTTTCGTGTTGTCGCTGGTGTTATTTAAATGAAAGAAAAGGTGACGGATTACCGGTTTCTTGGTGTAAATTCCTCTTTCTTCCCAGGGAGTCTTCGAGAGGATCCCGCTTGAGTTTGTTGGTAGACTTTGACCAGGACTTTGAATGTAGCGCCGTTCCGTCCCTATCTTGTGTGAGTTCTGGGATTGGGTCAGCGTCCCGCTCCGTGTATGGCGCATCCAACTTCTAGGGTTTCGCTTGCATACATATATATATCTATATGTGTGTGCGGTGATTGCAACACTATAATCTTCACCTCTTGCATAAGCTTTTCCGTAGGGCGTGATTCTCGAGATCCATGGCCGGCAGTGATAACTCTAATTCGTCTTCACAAAGGAGAGCTTACACCAAACGGAGAGTGTCCGAAATCATGGCTGACGAGAGCAACTCCGGTTCGTCTTCACAGAGAGAAGCCTACGTGAAGCGGAGGACGCGGATCCCGAGTCCGGTGAGTATCTTCCCGTAGTTTCATTACACCTGTACTCTGTTCTCTTGACAAGGGTGGTAGTACTGCAGTGCAGAGTCATGGTAACTCGGAGTCGAGGTCGCTTGAGTGCTGGGAAGTCGAGTCTCGAGGAGGTCCCTGCGTCCGTTCAGTTCCCAACAGGAGATTCCATAAGCTTTTATCTCACTTTAGCTTGGCTTCCCCTTCTCTATATTTTTTTTTATCGAATGTCGTTCCTTTCTTTCAGGGGATGCAACCTCGCAAGAAGAAACGTAGTGTGTCTAAGAAGAACCAATCTGTCCAGAGAGGCTCTCCAACCTATTCCCCGGTTTCGGTTGTTGCTGTAGATGAAGATGACGAGGACGACGGTGCCGATGATGCTGGTCCTTCATCTAATGGAAATTCAGTTCTTGATGACGCTGGCCTAGGAATAGACGAGGTCGACCATTCGCGGGGCGGTCTTCCTTTCGTGCCAGAGATGGTCTCCCTTTCTAAGGAACAGAGGTCTGTCGGTGGTTTTCTTGTGCCAACTCTTTATGCAGATCTTTATGAGAAGATTTGGAAAAGGTACGGCCATGTCGCTACCAAACAGCTGATGAAGGATACTCCTGTCATGGTGACCTTGGTCTCCTTGCTCCTCCCTGTGATAAAGGAGATGGGAGAGGAAAAACTGCATGACGTAACTTCCGGGATGATCCAGAGGTGGGAGAGTCGCATTGCCGTTCTGGAGGCGATGATGTGCAACGTGGGATGGTTTCATCAGCGTCTTGAGATCGTGAAGGTAGATCGTGCTGGGATGATTTCTAACGTCTTTCCCTGTTCGAGGGCTCTTCTTCGTGCCGAACAGGACTTGGAAGGATTATCTTACAAGGCTGGCCGAATGTTGAAAGTCATTTGGGCCAAGGAACAAGCCCTGGTCGAAGAGTCTAACAAGGTCAATGAGGTGATTGAGAGTCTGAGGAAGATGAATGATATTTTTCACCAGAGGGTGGAGATGCTTTATAAGCGAGACTCTTTGTTGGATGGTTTGTTTTGAAAGTCTGGTTTTAGAGTTTTAATAGGGGGAAAGGCTTTTAGGTTTGAAAGAGTGTTCTTGTTCAGAGCTCTGATGTTTATGGACAAAATGTACTGAGACTCTTTTTTTTTTTAAATAAAGAATAGTTGAGCATTTTATCTGAAAGAATGAATTTTCTCTTTCCTGACCTAAGTCCCCACGTGTCCCGTGTCTCTGATCTTTCTCCGATGATCCTCCTTCGAATGTGATCTCGTCTTCCTTTGTTGTGAGGTCGCGAACTCGCCTGAGTGGCTCCTTGGCTGAGTAGGGTCACGCTCTGTCTCCTTTCGTTGCAGCCGTGATGGAGGGCTTTGCTAAGTCTTGGTGGGGTGCGATGTTGATCCTGTGCCCATCCACGTGACCTTGTAGGGCTTGCCTCTTCTCTGTCCGTGGGGAGACTTGGGTTTGCGGCTTTGTCCCTGCTTCCCCTTGTTGTGGCGCCATGGGTTGGGGCGCCATGGCTTCCCAACCTTCTTTGTTGGCCCTCTTCCAGTGACCTCTCTTTCAGGCGTAGTATGCCTTCAGCCACTTGCCATTGATGACAGTCCCCTCTGCTTTTCCGTCCACGGTGACTATCTATAGTATCCGTTCGCGGACGCCTTCGAGATAATATAGGGACCTTCCCAATTTGGAGCGAATTTTGGTGTTGTGGCGTCTCGTTGGATGTATTTTGCCGTCTTCAGCACCAAGTCTCCCACTTGAAAAGTTCTTGGTTTTACAGCTTTGTTGTATGCTCGAGAGAGCCTTTTCCGATACATTTCTATGTGTCTTTCTGCTTTGGTTCGCTTTGAGTCCAGGGAGTCTAGCTCTGCTATCCTTGAATCAGCTACCTCAGCTTCATTCCAATGAATGCCACTTGCTGCTGCGACACGGGCGGACGGTACCTTGATTTCTGCTGGTAGTATGGCGTCGGCGCCATAAACTAGCGAATAGGGAGACGTCCCGGTGGAGCTTCGTGGAGAGATCATGTAGGCCCATAACGCCATGGGTAACTGTTCGTGCTATGACCTCGGGTTGTCGTGTACAGTTCTGCTAATGATCTGAATCAACGTTTTGTTGGTACTCTCTGCCTGTCCGTTCCCTTGGGGGTAGTATGGTGTGGAGCAGATGTGTTGGATCTCGTAACTTTGGAGTAAGTTCGCCACATCCTTGTTAACAAACGGCGTCCCGTTGTCTGTGATAATGTGTTTAGGGATCCCGAACCTGCAGATGATGTGATCCTTGATGAATGTCGCGATTGTGACACCGGTTGTACTCTTCAAGGGTATTGCTTCTACCCATTTGTTGAAGTACTCTGTTGCGTTGATGATATATTCTTGGTTCTTCGAGGAAGGCAGGTTGATCTTCCCAATGAGGTCGAGTCCCCAGCTGTAAAACGACCAGGGGCTACTGATTGATCGCAGTGGCAGGCATGGGGTATGGATGAGGTTCCCGTGAGTTTGGCACTTGTGGCATTTCTGTACGAACGATGCCGCATCATCTTCCATGGTCGTCCAGTAATACCTCTCATGGATTTGTAGGAACAACTTCCTCTTCCCTTGGTGTTCGGCTCCGCGTGTCTCTTTCAAAACCGTGGGGATCTCCTCGTCTGACAAGCAGCGAAGTATACCTCCCCCATAGCTATTACGATATAATACTCCTTCGTGGTAGAGGAACCTTCTAGACCTTTTAATCAGACGGCTAGCTACGTGTTGGTCCTCCGGTAAGACCTTCTCGTTGAGGTACTTGATGAAAGGTTCTCTCCAATCCTCAGAAGGCTGGCATACTAAGGCTTCGGGTTGATGAGGGGGAGTCTGGCAGTTGGAGCACGTCTCTTGTAGGGCCCGGGAGTGTGCCTCCATTGTCGGCCAATAGTAGCCAAGTCTCTGGAGTCGTCGATACAGGGTTACGACGAGAGTTTGCCCGCAGACCTCATTATGGACACGTTCGAGTTGTTGTTGTGCTTCGAGTCCTCCCAAACATCGTGATAGTGACCCATCTGGGTTTCTATGATACAACACCCCATGGAAAAGAAAGAAGTGTTTTGACTCTTTTACCCCGAGTTTCCGTGTGGTAGTATAGTTACCTAAATCTTCGATAATGGGTGTTCGCCAGTCGTTGTCTAGTACGAGTTCGCCTTCCGTCAGCCAAGTTGAGGGGGCGGTCCGTCTCTGTACTGTCACAATCTCCTCTTCTCCCTTGAACTGGAGTTTAGATGCCAGGGTCGCTAAGCAATCGGCGTGTCTGTTGTTAGTGCGCCCAGTATGCGTTATGATGGCGTCAGCGAAGTGGTTCAGCAGCCTTTGTGCCTCAGCCCTGTGAGGAGCGAGGGTGATTTCCTTGAGAGAGTATACTCCGTTCATCTGGTTCACCAGCAGCTTGGAGTCGCCCCTAATTTCGAGGTGTGTAACTCCTGCTTGCTTGGCTAGCGATAGCCCCAGGAGGAAAGCTTCGTATTCCGCCGAGTTGTTGGTACATTTGAAATCCAATTTGAACGAGTGGGAGAACACTTCACCTGTTGGGGATACCAAGACGACGCTCGCCCCTCCAGTATTGTCGCTTGGGGTGGCGGATCCATCGAAGTATAAAAGCCATGTGTCTGTTTTTACCAATGTTATCTCGGGGAACTCCCCTGGTACCTCTTCGTGTAGTGTCGTTGAGTCTTCTCCCGGGAATGCGGCAAGAAGGTCGGCCACTGCTTGTCCCTTGATAGCCTTCGGAGACACACAAGCTATGTCGAACTCGTACATCTGTAGTAACCACTTTGCTGGTCTCCCAATCAAGGCGGGCTTCGAGAGGAGATATTTGATAGGATCCGCCTTCGCCATCAGGACTACTTGGTTGGAAAGGAGATAGTGTCGAAGTTTCTGTACCGCGAAGACCAGAGACAGACATGCTTTCTCAGCTTTGGAATATCGAAGCTCCGCGTCCTTTAGGGTACGACAGATGTAGTAGACCGGGCATTCCACCCCTTCTTCATCTTCCTGTGTCAGCAGCGCTCCGATCGCGACGTCACTTGAGGCGGTGTAGAGGAGTAGTGGTCTTTCTCGTGCGGGAGACTTCATGACCGCCGGTGATAGGAGTAATTGCTGTATCTTGCGAAACGCTTTTTGTTGAACAGATGTTCAGGCGAATGTAGCATCTTTCTTTAGCAAGGGGGTGAACGAAACCACGAATTGAGCAAGTCCCGGGATGAAGCGTCGAATATATGAGACTTTCCCCATGAAACTTTTTAGCTCTCTCACCGTCCGAGGCGGTGGCATGGTGGTAATGGCTTGGGTCTTGGACGGGTCGACCTCAATCCTTTCTTTGGTTACTTGGAACCCGAGGAACTTCCTGAAGAAACTCCAAAAGCGCACTTTAAAGGGTTCATCTTCAGCTTATACTCCCGACATCTCTCGAACACGCGTCGTAAGACCTCTATGTGTGATGCCCTGGTCTTGGATTTCATGACTACATCGTCTACGTAGTCCTCGACCTCCTTGTGCATCATGTCGTGGAAGATGGCTGTCATCGCTCGCTGGTAGGTAGCTCCCGCGTTCTTTAGACCGAAGGGCATAACTGTGTAGTAGAAGTTCCCGAGGGGTGTCCGGAATGCCGTTCTCGGGGCGTCATGCTCATACATCTTTATTTGATTATACCCGATGTATCCGTCCATGAAGGAGAACATGGCGTGTCCACTGGTGGCATCCACAAGCATGTCAATATTCGGGAGCGGGAAGTCATCTTTTGGGCAGCACTTATTCAGGTCCCTGAAGTCGACGCAGCAACGTATTTGGTCGTTCTTTTTCTTAACGGGTACCACGTTTGCCAGCCAAGTGGTGTGTTGGATTGGTTTGATGAACCCCGTTGTTAGCAGCTTCTGTATCTCGGCTTTTATTTGTTCCTCCACGTCGTGTCTGAAATTCCTTGGTTGTTGCTTGACTGGTCTAGAACCGGGGATAATGGACAAGTGGTGTGTTACCAGTTTTTCATCGAGTCCTGGCATCTCCTCGTACGTCCAGGCAAACGTGTCCTGGTATTCTTTTAGCAAGCCCACAAACTTGGTGCGCTTCTCAGGTGACAAGGTTGAACTGATGAAGATGGGCCTGGGTGACTCATCTGTTTCGATTTTTATTGTTTCGAGTGCGTCTGAGGTGGAGTCTGTCCCATCTTGTAGTTGTGGGGGCGCTTCCTGGACTTCGTCCTCGACTTGCTGCTCGTTGTAGTTGCATTCTCCAGGGCGGGGAGAGCTATGACTAGTCTCCCCTGCTAATTGCTAGAACTGGCGTCGGAGGTAAACCACTCTCCCTTTAGCGTCCTGGGTCGTCACGAAGCTTCCTGTCCTTTTGTGTGTTATTGTCTTACTCCCTCCTTCTCCTTGCTTCGAGTCCCCGCCTGACTGTTGTTGCGGGTCACCTCTCTCCAGGGATGTCCAGTTCGGGAGTGGTATACTGTAGACTTTGTCTTGGCGTTGATATGCTTCGTCTTTCAGATCTACAAACTCAGCGTTGTATATCGATGAGTATGGGGAGGGGGATGCAGTTACACGGACGATACCTTCGTCTAGGACTGCTTTCAATCACTGGTGGTAAGTAGAAGTGACGACTTTGTTCTCGTGTATCCAGGGTCTTCCTAGTATCATGTGGTATTATGGTTCCTTTTCGATTACGTGGAACTTAGCCTTCGTGTGGATGGGTCCCACCTTCAATTCCAAGTTGACGTGTCCATATGTACTTGTCTTGTTCCCCTCGAAGTCCTTCATTATGATGGGATGGTAAACTATTTGTTGTTTAGGAATTCTTGCGATTCTCAAGGTTTTGAGGGAGATTACGTTGGCTGCTGCTCCGGTGTCGACCAGCGCTCTCTTGAACTCCGTACCTTTGATGTGAGTGGTCACGTAGAGGGCACGGTTGTGTCCTTCTTCAGCCATCATATACTTGTCGGTGAAGGTGATGTCCTGCGTCTGTGTATCAGCCATTATGGACATTTCAGAAATCATGGGTAAGGTTGGAGTGAGGTTGGCTTCGAAAGCGATGCGGTTAAGGGCTTCGAACGTGTCTATACGCTGTCCTTTCGAAAAATGGAGGATCTCACATAGTTTTTCAATGAGAAGGGTAGCCTCCTCCTTTGCTGATTTGTCGTAAGCGGTGAAGCTCTCGATGTGGATTGTTGTATTGAGATGAGATTCTTGCGCCATCATCCCCCAGGGTAGACGTTGCCCCATAGAAAACCTTCTGGGACCGAGAGAATGATCTTCCACTGTGGTCGCCAACAGTTTTTACCTGGAAAAACAATGCACCGTCTCTGGGTACTTTCGTAATGCTCGAGATCAAAGTCGAACAAGACGAGCCTAAACCAAGTCAATGGCCGTTCACGTCTTGCTTCGGTCACAGAGAGGTGTAGATGGTGAAAAATGAGAGAGGGACAAGATTGTCAAAACACCCTCGAAACCATGTCTTATTAAAGGCAATCGCCTATTCAGGCTCATCTCTATAGCTCAGAGTGCAACCCATTCCATGAGCCGAATAAACTCTCTATAAGCTCTCTCTTATAACTCCGGTGGGGAGGGTAACATCGTAGAGCAGTACTAATGATCTCACCAACATATTAAACCCATTGATCTGCCCAGAGTTAGGCCACTTAATGGTACACGGTGAAGAATCAACAGAGACGCATCCTCATGGATTTCCTCTTAAATACGACTCAACATACGAGTCTTGGTGCAAACCTCAGAAATATTGAAGCCCCAGGCCGGTCCGGAGCTCTCTGAGAAGCATACACCAGCCTAAACAGGCCTAAGCGGACCTAATCCCAAGTTCAGGATGGTCTAGCATACCATGGATAAACACGCCATGACCTCAAGTGCGTTGTAGCATAAGCACTCACACCGCGACTAAGGCACAGGCTGCCCAAAGTCGACCTTGGCCAGATGCCAAAGCCATAAACGCCACATAGCATGGCACCATAAACCATGAAGTCACCATGGATTCACGAAAATCAGCCTTGGCCAAGAGGCCAAGGCCATGGCGTAAAACACCACAAACCTACTTAGTCTGGCCAAAGGCCAAGACCATAACGAGAAGCATAGCCGTCAACAGGCTGGCCTTGGCCAGAGGCCAAGGTCGTGGCGCCATAGTCCATGGCGCCACAACAAGTGGGCCTTGGCCAGAAGCCAAGGCCGTGGCGCCATAAGCCCTGACGCCACCCTAACACTACCAACGCCAAAGCGCGTCCAAGCTTGGCCTTGGCCAAAAGCCAAGGCCGTGGCGCCATAGTCCATGGCGCCACAACAGGTTGGCCTTGGCCAAAGGCCAAGGCCGTGGCGCCAAGATCCATGGCACCACACCAGCGCAAATGCGCATTCCAACACTTATGGCCTTGGCCAGACAGCCAAGGCCACTCCTATGCTCGTGTCCCAGAAGCACTGCGCTCATGTTAGTCACGATGAATAGTCGTACGACTCTACTCTACTCAACTCAACTACGCAATATCTGCGTACCACTCGCTCGAGACATCAAAACATCACACGGGGGGATAACTTTAGGGGTATTGGTCTGGCGGTCTACGGCAGTTGAAAGAAACTGATGGAGATAGTGGGCAGTTACGAGAAGATGGCGCGAGTGGGCATGTTCCACACGACTCAGGCAGTTATGGAAACCAACGCATGTCCTCCACTCCTCCACTCTTCCACGACTTCCACCTTCTCTGTCGAGAGATCAGGGTGAGTTCAAACTATAAATAGAGGCTTCCTCTATTTTCCAAGGCAGAACATTAAGAACATCAGAAACGTTCAGAACACCTAGAACACACAATCCAGAGCCTCAGAGAAAACACCTGAGAATCGAAACACGTTTCTAGCCTTGGAGATTTCCAGTCGACTTCACGACGGAGATCTTGAACTCTTACACCCAAAACACATCCTCAACCTGATCTCAAGTTTCTTCGATGTTTAACTCCCTAGACCAACCTCTATCCTCTCTGTGACCGAAGCAAGACGGGAACGACCATCCTTGGTTTAGGCTTGTCTTGTTCGACTTTGATCTCCGAGCACTACGAAAGTACCCAGAGACGGTACATTATTTTTCCACGTAAAAACAGTTGGCGACCACAGTGGGAGATCATTCTCTCGGTCCCGGAAGGTCACCTATGAAGAAGCGTCTACCCAGGGAGATGACGCGCCAGAACCTCACTTCAATACAACAATCCACGTCGGGAGCTTTACCGCCTACGACAAATCTGCAAAGGAGGAAGATACTCTTCTCATCGAAAAACTATGTGAGACCTTCCACTTTTCGAAAGGACAGCGTATAGACACGTTCGAGGCCCTCAATCACATTGCTTTCGAAGCCAACCTCACTCCAACTCTACCCATGATTTCCGAGATGTCCTTAATGGCCGATGCGCAGACGCAGGACATCACTTTCACCGACAAGGACATGCTGGCTGAAGAAGGACACAACCGCGCCCTCTACGTAACCGCTCACATCAAAGGCACGGAGTTCAAGAGAGCACTAGTTGATACCGGAGCCGCAGCCAACGTAGTTTCCCTCAAGACCTTGAGGATCGCAAAAATTCCTAAACAGCAAGTGGTCTATCACCCTATCATAATGAAGGACTTCGAAGGAAACAAGACGAGTACGTATGGACACGTCAACTTGGAGTTGAAGGTCGGGCCTATTCACACGAAGACTAAGTTCCACGTAATCGAGAAGGAGCCAGAGTACCACATGATACTAGGAAGGCCCTGGCTACACGAGAATAAAGTTGTCGCTTCTACTTACCACCAATGCTTGAAAGCAGTCCTAAACGAAGGTATTATTCGCGTAACTGCATCTCCTTCCCCATACTCATCAATATACGATGCCGAGTTTGTAGATCCGAAAGACGAGGCTTCCCAGCGCCAAGACAAAGTCTACAGTATCCCACTCCCGAATTGGACGTCCCTAAAGGGGTGTGACTCACAATAACGGTCAGACGGAGACTCGAATCAAGGAAAAGGAGAGGGCAAAACGGCGACTCACAAAAGGGCAGGAAACTTCGTGACAACCCAGGACGCTAAAGGAAGAGTGGTTTACCTCCGACGCCCATTATAGCAATTAACGGGGGAGGCTAGTCATAGCTCTCCCCACCCTGGAGAATGCAGCTACAACGAGCGACAAGTAGAAGACGAAGTCCAGGATGCACCCCCACAACTGCAAGATGGGAGAGACTCCACCTCAGACGCGCTCGAAACCATAAATGTTGGGACAGACGATTCACCCAGACCCATCTTCATCAGTTCAACCTTGTCCCCCGAGGAACGCACCGAGTTCGTAGACCTACTGAAAGAATACCAAGACACGTTTGCCTGGACGTACGAGGAGATGCCGGGACTCGATGAAAAACTGGTGACACACCACTTGTCCATTATCCCGGGTTCCAGACCAGTCAAACAACAACCGAGAAACTTCCGGCACGACGTGGAGGAGCAGATAAAGGTCGAGATACAGATTCTACTGGCGGCAGGGTTCATCAAATCCATCCAACACACTACTTGGCTAGCAAACGTAGTACCCGTTAAGAAGAAAAATGGAAAAATACGTTGCTGTGTCGACTTCAGAGACCTGAACAAGTGCTGCCCGAAGGATGATTTCCCGCTTCCGAATATTGACATGCTCGTGGATGCCACAAGTGGACACGCTATGTTCTCCTTCATGGACGGGTACAACGGGTATAACCAAATAAAAATGTACGAACACGACGCCCCGAAAACGGCATTCCGGACACCCCTCGGGAACTTCTACTACACGGTCTTGCCCTTTGGCCTAAAGAACGCAGGAGCTACCTACCAGCGAGCAATGACAACCATCTTCCACGACATGATGCATAAGGAGGTCGAAGACTACGTAGACGACGTAATTGTTAAGTCCAGAACCAGGGCATCACATGCAGGAGTACTACGACGCGTGTTCGAGAGGTGTCGGGAATACAAACTAAAAATGAATCCTCTGAAGTGCGCTTTTGGAGTCTCCTCAGGGAAGTTCCTCGGCTTTCAAGTAACCAAACAAGGAATCGAGATTGACCCGTCCAAGACCCAAGCCATCACCACCATGCCTCCACCTCGGACGGTGAAGGAACTAAAGAGCTTCATGGGAGAAGTTTCTTACATTCGACGCTTCATCCCGGGGCTTGCTCAGTTCGTAGCATCGTTCACTCCCCTGTTAAAGAAAGACGCTGTGTTTACCTGGACATCTGTTCAACAAGAGGCGTTCCAGAAGATACAACAACTACTCCTGTCACCGGCAGTAATGAAGTCGCCCGCCCCGGAGAAACCACTACTCCTCTACACCGCCTCAAGTGACGTCGCAATCGGAGCACTTCTAGCACAAGAAGACGAAGGAGGGGTCGAATGCCCAGTATACTACATCAGCCGCACCCTGAAAGACGCGGAACTCCGGTACCCCAAAGCCGAGAAAGCGTGCCTATCCTTGATTTTCGCGGTACAAAAACTCCGAACTACCTCCTTTCCAACCAAGTAGTCCTAATGGCGAAGGCAGACCCTATCAAATATCTCCTCTCGAAGCCTGCCTTGATAGGAAGGCCAGCGAAATGGTTGTTGCAGATGTCTGAGTTCGACATAGCTTGTGTGTCCCCGAAGGCTATCAAGGGACAAGCGGTAGCCGACCTTCTTGCCGCCTTCCCAGGGGAAGACTCAACGACTCTACACGAAGAAGTGTCAGGCGAGTTCCCAGAGATAACGCTGATGAACACGGACACGTGGCTTCTATACTTTGATGGATCTGCTACCCCGAGCGACAATACCGGAGGAGCGGGCGTCGTTTTGGTGTCCCCGACAGGCGAGGTGTTCTCCCATTCGTTTAAATTGGTCTTCAAGTGTACGAACAACTCAGCGGAATATGAGGCTTTTCTCCTGGGGCTATCGCTAGCCAAACAAGCTGGCGCTACGCACCTCGAAATCAGAGGCGATTCCAAATTACTGGTGAACCAAATGAATGGAGTATACTCTCTCAAAGAAATCACACTCGCCCCTCATAGGGCCGAGGCTCAGAGACTGTTGAACCACTTCACCGATGCCACCATAACGCATACTGGACGCACCAACAACAGACACGCGGACTGCCTGGCGACCCTGGCATCCAAACTCCAATTTAAGGGAGAGGAGGATATCGTAACAGTAAAGAGACGCACCGCCCCCTCGACTTGGCTGACAGAAGGCGAGCTCATACCTGACAACGACTGGCGAACACCCATTATCGAGGATTTAGGTAACTATACCTCTACAAGAAAACTCGGGATAAGGGAGTTAAAACACTTCTTTCTTTTCCATGGGGTACTATATCACAGAAACCCAGACGGGTCGCTATCGCGATGCTTAGGAGGACTCGAAGCACGAGAACAACTCGAACGCATCCACAACGAAGTCTGCAGACAAACTCTTGTCGTGACCCTGTATCGACGACTTCAGAGGCTCGGCTACTACTGGCCAACAATGGAAGAACAATCTCGGGCGTTGCAAGAGAATTGCTCCAACTGCCAGACTCCCCCTCACCAACCCGAAGCTCTAACATGCCAGCCTTCTGAGGATTGGAGGGAACCCTTTATCAAATACCTCAACGATAAGGTCTTACCGGAGGACCGACATGTAGCTAGCCGTCTGATTAAAAGATCCAGGAGATTCCTCTACCACGAAGGAGTACTATATCGTAAAAGTTACGGAGGAAGTTTGCTTCGTTGCTTGTCGGACGAGGAGATCCCCACGGTGCTGAGAGAAACACACAAAGCCGAACACCAAGGGAAGAGGAAGCTGTTCCTACAAATCCATGAGAGATACTACTGGCCAACCATGGAGGACGACGCAGCTTCCTTTGTACAAAAATGTCACAAGTGTCAGACTCACGGAAATCTTATCCACACCCCATGCCTACCACTACGATCAGTCAGTAGCCCTTGGCCATTTTATAGCTGGGGGCTCGACCTTATTGGAAAGATCAATCCCCCTTCCTCGAAAAACCAAGAATACATCATCACCGCAACAGAGTACTTCAGCAAATGGGTGGAAGCAATACCTTTGAAGAGCACGACT
>JAJJMA010268563.1:0-11782 GCA_023529015.1 Papaver nudicaule | reverse complement strand
ACGTTGAAAATTCATAAGTTGAGATACACAAATATGGTTTCGGAATCCAGAAGTGAGATATGGCATACAAGATGTTCATATACATAATCAAATGAATGATCCAGAACTTCAGAGTTCAGAGCCAAACCAGGACGTCATATTCGAAACTCAGAAACAACAGTATTTCGAGTCTACACAACATAAGTGTGAGTCACGATCTCTCTTACATTGGCTCATATAAATGTATGCAATCAATCCGACAGAGCCAGACTAGGTAAGAAGAGACACAATACTGTGATGGATCAAATCCCGTAGTACTACCGAGATAACATCACATTGTTATATCCAACTCGAAAAGGTTTTAGGAAAAACCTTTATATTAACTTAGAGACGGAGAAGAAAAGAAATCTTTAAGCAATATTGGAATGTCATAACTGCACACTAATACCACAAGTGGTAAAACGGAGTTATCATAAGACACACTGATCACAAGTGATCAAGTCATATAAAGCCCAAGCTGAGAGTTATTTTTATGTCTTTTATAGCACAAGTGTAAAAGATAATGGAATCGCGTTATTTAGATTCACTAACTTGTTGAATGATAAAGCCGGATGTCTTCGTCTGATCTTCAGTCTTTCTTCAACTCTTCAACCAGTGATTCTAAATCCTACCCACAACCTAAAGCTAGCTCTCTCACATGACTTCACCTAAATGTGTGTTGTTTAGCGGTCGAGTTTTGATCACTAAAGTTGACAACTAAGCTTGACATACCAACACTTAGTGAGGTTGACCGAGCCATGCTCTAACAATCTCCCCCTTTGTTAATTTTAGTGCCAAAAACTCTTTACATAGGTAAACGAGATATTTCAAACCTAAGTTCTACGCTTCGAGTTCTTCTACTTAGCTTGACAGCACACCAATAGTACCTGCAAAATATGTCAGTCTGCAAACAAATATATGTACTATTGAAAAATACTGATAACCAATACACTTACTCCCCCTGAATGTAAGTTCGGATGTCTATCATTTTCCGACGTATTTTTATTACCTGTAGCACAACGTGAAAGTCTACAGTGCTAGCAACATCAAGTGTTACTCCCCCTTAGTTCATGCTTTCATTCATTTTTCAATATACACACAGGCATTTTTCTCCCCATATGACACTGCTTTGTCAAAGACCAAGCACTAACCGAAGTCAAGCTATCAATATTTCTCCCATTTTTCATCAAAAATAATTGACAAAGGGTCTCGAAAATATCTGGGTACGAGATAAATGCTCAAGTTCAGAGAACTCGATTCAACATATAAGAATGATCGCAATCACACGGGTCAACATTTCGACAAGTTACACAAAGTGTATATATGTATGATGAGCTCAAGCAACCTGTCAGGAAATACAAAAGATATAAGCAGATAACAATTATATTCCCTATATATTCCACAACCACGCTCCCCTAAAGATATATTTCTATTAAGCACAAGTTCACAAAAGAACTCTTCCCCGTTGGTTGTCAAGCTAGTTGACATGAGAACAACAGAACAGTCTTTACCAGAGAAAAACTTAGACTTGGTTTTGGGTTTTCGAACGCGTCCGTAGTCATACTAGTGTTAGGACATTGTACGGTCAAACCCACTAGCGTTGGTATGTCAAGCTAGTTGTCAGTTTTAGATGTCAAAACTCAATTCTTGATTTAGCCTACTAGAGTTTAGATTTCGGAATTGGGATATAGACAAAGTAGTAGAGACCTTGAAGACGAAGACTGTGAAGACAAAGAAGACATCAATTATTCTTCATCGACAAAAGGTTAGTAGGAGTTATGAATTTATGGAAATTCTTCTATTCTACTTTCGCTATTCTTTCGAAATATAGTCGACTACTTTAGTAGTGATCATAGCGATTGAGATCGTATTCTTGTCTAACATGGCCTTGTGTCATGACTAGTGTTTGTTCCCACAAGTGCTATGAGTACAAGAATGAATGAGATAGATTCGATACCATTTGTCCATTGCAATGGTTTGCTTGCAAATCATTAGTTGGATATGGGTGAATCTAAAGGAGTACTCTTGAGCAAGAGTCCAATGGATTACAGCTGAGGACGTACACACGTCTAAGTCTTGGCTAAGCCCAGAACTTCCAGCGGAATCCAAGTTTGGCCAAATCTGAATGGCGGACGGTTCACGAACCGATACACAAACCAGAAACTCGGATTTCTACTGAGTTCCAAAGTGACTGAACATTTCGCGAACCTACGCGAACCTATATGTCGGTTATTTTGGTTGGTATTCAGATTAAGTCAATATTCTTCCAGAATTTCACTTGGGTTAAACTCTGAACTCCTTTATCTCTTAGGTGGACTTGTTTATAACGAAAATATCTTTTGTAGTCCATCTAACGATCCTCAATGAGTCAATAAGATAAAGATTATCTCAGGTCTGTTGGATTCTATCTTGAAGTGTTTTTGAGCTAACAAAACACTTGGCAGATAAACTTAAAAAGAATTCCAATTGAGATTAATCTCTATTACTTGGTTGGCAAGTTTAGGGTTTCCTTGACTTGTGGGACAAGTAATTGATTGCTTTATTCCAAAGCAACCTATCTTATTGATTGCTATAAATAGAGGTGTCTACGGACAAATACCGCAAGCATCAAGCATACGTGAAGGTTCCTAGGGAAGTGATCGTAAACTCTTTTCACTTCGGTGAACGCTTGTGGTGGTATAGTCATCCTCTATAGGTTGCAGCTCCTCTGGGAACTCCCTGCGACTATAAAAGACTTCTCTTGAGAGTTTGGAAGCACATGTAGGAGATTGAGACCTTATTTGGTTGAAATCGGATTAACCTGTAACCTTGGTAACCTGATCACGTTCTTGTCTATTCCATAGTCCGTCTCTTTTGCTATACGGCTATTCAAGAACTGATACGTTACACACAAGGTTGAAAGGTAGCAACGCACGACTGCACTCGGTATTGTAAGACCTAGTTAGCTCCGGTTGTACAAGTTTCTTAACTGATTCTTCATGTACAACTGAGGTAGAGACAAATTGGGCATAACTTACTCGGTTTGCTTGTCAGCCCTGATTTGTGAAGTAGATTTCCGTATGACCTGGAGTAATCCGAAGGAAGTCAACTTGTGTATGATAAACTGATAGAGGATAGTTCAGTCATACGTCAACAATAAGGTTGCTAAGCCAGTATTGCTGACACAAGCCTTTGACATCGGTCAAAGCAACTCCTAGGCCTGTAAAGGACGTCAGATGGGGGAATCAAGTGCGTAACGATCTGTGGGGGATCTAGAGACGTAAGGAGTGCGACAGTATCCAATTCGCTTGGAGGGCTTGAGTTGGTCTCTGCTACATCCCAGACCGAAGTCTTATAGTAGGCTAGTGTTTGTAGTCAGTTTGTACTGGACGGTGTTCAATCTGGACAAGGTCCCGAGGTTTTTCTACAAGGTAGTTTCCTCGTTAAAAAAACGTTTTGGTGTCTTGTGTGCTTTTCCTTTCCACAATTATATAAACTCTGACATATAATTAAAAGCAAACACAAGAAGTACGTTATCCATAACCGTTGAGTTTACTCCAAAGATTCATCTTTGTAGAGTTGATCCCTAGATCACAACTCCGGTTATCTAGGTTTGGATATTGATTTTTGAGATCGTCCAAACCTAACCATAAGACTCACGAGCCCAAACGAAAAGTTGGTCATATTTCGGTACCCTTCCTTTTTCAATTGGTATCAGAGCGGGTGAACACACTAAAGACGTAACTGTCTGTGTTTATCTAGGCGTGTGAGTTATGGATCCTAGTACTAATTCTACACCAGAGAACACCACTCCATCACACTCATATACAACTGGTTCAACACCATCTTGTGAAGACAACCAATCAAGGTTGTCAGTATGAGTGATAATCCTTACCCTTTCACTTTGACAGATGACTCTGACTCAGAGCTTGAAAGGGATGCAGCTAAGGAAAGTAGTGAGCTCATTAAGTTCATGAAATTCAGTCTTCAGAAATCTCACGACTAAAAGCCAAGGTTAACTCCCTTTTGGATAAAGTCAATGAACAAGAATCCCTGGTTATGTCCCTAACCACTGAGATCACACTACTAAAGGGGGAAAGTTATACAACTGACCTACACTGAAAAGTGGTAATCCCCAAAACTCCGCCAGTTCAGAATCTGAAAAATCTGAACTTATGATTGCTCATAAAAAGATTGAAGAGTTAACGGGAGAAATTGATCGGCTCAAATCAATATTTGAAAAATCCGAAAACAGTCAATCAAAAACACGAACTCATCGTGGTAAAACTGTTGGAACGAAGGTGATATCTTCAAGCACCTCAGACAAGGTGACTAATTCCCCTCATCATTCTGATGATAACAGTACCCACAAAAGGAGTTCTAATGAAGGTAAACATGAGAAATCATGTAGTTTCTGTAAAAAGAAAGGTCACCTTCAGACTGAATGCAATAGCCAAAGGAGGATAAAACGAGTTTCTCAACTCCAGCACACTTTAAACCTCGTGTTAAAAAGTGTGTCTGAACTCTCAAAGTCTTACCTAGGGACAAGGGATGAGACAGAAAAGAGAGGGTCCTCACCTATGAGCGGAAATCATAGTAGAGATATTCCATACTCTAGAAGAAAACCTCAGAGACCGGAGAACATGATACCTGTTTCAACCATGATCACTGAAAAATGGACTCCGAAGAGAGGGAACTCTAAGAGCAATCAACCTCGAACCTCCAAAGAGATGGTAAGCCTGAATAATCTGGATAAGATGCTATCGTGATATACTAAGCTCAATGAAGACCTTGAAAAACAGGTCCAGGAAGCTAGGAAATCATCTAGAAGTTCGTCAGATACTGAGCCGTATCCCAATGACAACAACTTCTATGATAACTTTGGAAAAGGAAGATCAAGGAGGTCTAGACAAAGGTCCAGACCAGATAAGTATAACAATAATCACCCCAACACTCAAACCTGAGTGTTGAAAACTATTTTCTTGTCTTAGTACTGAAAGATAAGGAAATATGAAAACAGGGAAAAAGAAACCCTGATTATGATGATCAGTACCACTCAGAATAGGCACCTGAGTGAACAAACACGGTTATGTCAAAAACCATGTTGTGAGAAATGTATGAAGGCACTTGTCCAGGCTGACGTGTTCAAAAACCTGTTTCATACGGTTCCCGAACCGTCAGAAGTGTTTTTCTATACGAAAACTCAACTACGCAGACACAGTGTTTTTTCTGCGAAAAAAAATCACTCAAATCTCAGCATAGATTACTTCATTGTTATCTAAAAACACAAACACAAACCCAAGAGACTCTGGGAGTGCAAAATTGTGTGAAATATTTGAGTCAATCCCTTCTTGGTATTCCTATATAAATACCACAATACTTGAGGAATAATTATTCAAGTATTTTCTCTGCTATTCTACCTCTAAAAATGGAGAAGTTTAGTTGTGCCCAAGGCTCTGAAGAGATAAAAATGGAAGAAGAGATTCTGGAAGAAGGAGAAGAGATTATGGCTTTTCATACTCATCGTCTTGGGGTTTACTCCTTTGATGCTTATGAATATGAAAAACTGGATCAGAAGGTTCAGATTTCATCTGCCATCGTCTATCGTTTCTTCATAGATTATGAAGCCATGAAAACTAACACCATGGCTACTACAAGAAAGAATGTATTGCTTATGTCCCAGTTGGAAGCAGTACAGGATGAGCTTGCTCTCTTGAAAAGACGGATCAAGAAACTTGCTGACAACAAGTATTGTGAAGTCTGTAATGCCAAAAGTGGCTAGTTTTCCAAGTAGCAATCCTAAATAAAGTTGTTAAACAACAACTTTTTGTTTAGATTTATTCTTTCTTAGTAGGTCAGATTAGTTGGTTCCTTGTGAGAACTTGTTCTTACTTTTGCCTAAGGAATATAAACTAAATCTGTTAAGTAGTTTGCCTTTTCATGCTTTTTAGAGTTTTTCAAGCATGTACTACTTTATTTCATTAATAAAAGTTCTTTTTAGATGTTATTAATGATGATTGCAATACTTGATTTGTCTACCTCAATCTTATTGCAATACATAGCTTTTTCCATTGCTTCGGTAGTGACGTAAAGCTATGTCTATTTACAAAAGTTTTACTTATAATCCATATCCTCCTAACATAGTTATACTTATACCTGCAACACAAATGTTAGTACAAACATAACATCCACAAACATAAGGAGGCCAATGATATCAAGATATTAAAACAATAAAGATCAGCTCCATGGGAGATAAAAAGAATTATCTTGATAACCTGCAACATACATCCATAATAGATTCGGAAATATTAACTCAATGTTGCATTCGAAACTCACGTACTATTTAGGTTTTCTGATTTTTCTAATTTTTATGTTTTTCATAAAATTGATTCGAAACTGCGTGAACTGTTACACCATACACACATATATTTTTATTTAATTATTTTTTCAAGGACAAATTCGAATCAGACACAAGTAAATAATAATAATTTTATTTAATGTTTTTCGAATAACAAAAGAAATAAAAATCTACTAATAATCTTTTTGTTTTATTTCATAATAGTTTCGAAACATAGGGTAGACTAAGATCAACTGTGACTTCCAATGATTTTTCTATCTAGGAGTATCGGGAACTCCTTCTTCTTCAACAGGTTGAGTTAGGTAAGCCAGGTCATTCTCAGCAGCGCTTATCCTATTTTCAAAGGAAATGAGGTTTTCATTCATGGTTTTCACACTATCTTTCCACTATCAGTTGATCTTACCTCATCCAATAGCATTTCCATTTTGATCAAGATATTCTTGAAATAATCTTCTACAAAGGACTGGGATAGATCACTGTTCGAATCTTCCGATTTCTCATTGCTTACACAAGTATTGTCATCATCAGATTCGAAACAAACTCTTCTGTTGCGAAACAAAATCGTCCATGCTTCATTTGACTTCTGAGAACCGCTACCAGATGAAGACATAGTTCCAGAGATGAACCAAGAATGATCTTTCCTTGAGCACATATTGATGTAATATTACTTCCTCAAAAGATTTTAGGAATTGAATGAGTATAATATTATTAAGATTTTTCTAATTAATTTCGAAAATAAAATCCTATTTACAATAATGTGTCATCTAGATATTAAAGGGAAATTATCAGATATCTTCCAATTTTTAACAAGGTTTAAAATAAATGAATATAATTCCCTATATTTATATGACACATGGGATACACATATGTGTTAATCTATTAAGGGAAAGAAATTACTAGTTTTTGAAATCGAATTTATCTTGGTAATTTCCGAATCCATTTTAACAATAACTCTTTTATAACTAGTTATGATGTTATCCATTTCAATCATTTCCTTCGAGGGTTTTACACTCGAGGTTACGTTAGAGGAATGTTTTGTTCTCTGAGATTTAAGAAATTGATGATACCGAGAATCTCCTTTCTTCTTGTTATGTGCAGGAACATTTGACCTTTGGTTTGGTTTATGATTTCGTTGATGAGACGAATTTTTATGTTCCTTACCATTTTTACAAGATGGGATCTTCTTCACGGTGCTTGGTTTGTTAGAACTTTGCACGTAGTTATTATTCCTTCTATGATTTTGGGAGAGAGTGTTCTTCATTTTACTAATGTCGATTTGACACTTTCGAATATCATTACTCATTTCATCAAGAACATTATCCTTTTGTTTCAAGGAATCAAAAGTTTGTTCAACAGTATTTAGCTGTTTTGAGAAACATTCATAGAATCTATGATATTTTGAAGTAATGATTTAAATATTCTTTTCTAAATCACATAGTCTCTGAGAAAATCCTTCTAACAGTATTTTCTGAGCATTCAACCTTTCTTAAATGTGATGGGAAGAATTTACATTACCAGTTTCAATGTCCATTTTGTATTCAACAAATGATGCGAAGTGATCTTTTGTTGACTCTGTATCTGAGACATAGTCCAGTGTAGCAGCAAAGGCCCGGCTTCTCCAATTTGGATCTTTGTTTGGACATTCAGGAGAGATATGACCAAAACCTTGACATTTGTAGCATTGTGGTATATTGTCGTTATCATCCCAAGTTTCCTCTTTTTCTTTGGAAGGAATGTTTCTCTTGCGAAGATTATTCCATGATCGTTTGGAGGAATTTCGTCTATTTTGTCTCCAAAGTCGTTTGAATTGTTGAGAGAAGAGTGAGATAAATTCTTCAACATTGGTTTCAGTATCATCATCTTCTAAACCCTCTTCAATGGACTTTTCTGAGAAATTGCTTGCTTTGAGACTCAAGAGAGAATTTCTATTTTTCTCAGACAAATGTTCATGGTCAAAAATTCATAATTTACCGACCAAGGTACTTCGAGATAATCGGGAGAGATCACCATTATCCTCTAGAATGGCATGCTTTTTAGCTTCGTACCTGGATGGCAGAGACCTGAGTATCTTACACACGATATCATTCTATGGAATAGTTTTCCCCAAAGAAAATGAGGCATTTACTATCTCAGATAGTCTAAGGTGAAATTCCTCGAAGGAGTCGTCATCACTCATACGAAGATTTTCCCAATCAGAAGCAAGAGTTCGCACTCGGGCTTCTTTTTCAGAGGTATTACCTTCAAATACGGTTTCCAAAATGTCCCACGCCTCTTTCGAGGTTTCACACGTAGACACGTGATGATAGAGATCTGGAGTAATCGCATGAATAATGGCATTTAGTCCATCGGAATTTTTCTTAACTTTTGTCTAATCATCGCCTTCTAGATCAACTAGTTCTTTATATTCGGACGTAGAACCAGTTTTAAAAGGATGAGAGTAGCCTATGACAACCAACGTCCAAGTTTCAAAGTCTCTAGACAAAAGAAAGGACCGCATAGCGGATTTCCACCAGAGATAGTTTGTCCCGTCAAATCTTGGAGGTACGTTAACTGAACTAGAATCATTATTCTTATTCATGGTTATTCTTATAGGTTGGATCGAGCCAAACACAGATTGTTAGATCTTAAGGTGTTTGCCTGCTCTGATACCAATTGAAAAGACGAGGGTACCGAGTACACCACCAATCTTTTATCTTAGTCCACCTATAAGTCAAACCTTGACCGGTTCCTGAAATCAAGAACTCAAGAACAAGATCTCTTTAGATCTGATTGATTCACACAAGGGAGTCAATACAAGAATCCGAAAGACTATGTCAACAAACCAAGTACGATACTTTAATTATATAAGATGACTCAAATATAATGCAGAAGTAAAGTAAAGTACACACAAGATTTTGTTAACGAGGAAACTCTTAAGTTAAGCCGCCAACACATCTACTCTCAGACTTCAGACTAGCTGGTGCAGACAATATGCCCATAATACGACTATTAGTCACAAAGATTTCCCCTCAGTATTCCTACGCCTTCAACCATAGCAAGATGGTCACGCACATGTAATCCCTTACGTAAACAGACGCCCGTTACTGTCTTACGCAAGAGTTGCCGCACAGCCCGTCGCGAGGACTATCGCTACCCGACCTCCAAACGGACGATTACAACCTTTGGACAACAACCAAATATCGGCAGGTCAAATCGCTAGATGATATCCTTGGTAACTAACAGATATTTCACCGAAGTCTTTTCACACCAAGAGCGAGGATATTAAGTTAACTTAGGCAATAAAAACCTCGAGATATCGATCAAGGTTTCAAAACTTAAACTCCCGAAAGAGTAACCTTGTCATCCCAGTTGGAATCAAGTAGATAGCTGTAGCAAGTACGAAATGATATGACCGTGAAGAACGATGTACCAGCAAAGAACAAATCCAATAACAACGATCTTGATTCCACTCAATATCTATAGTTTAGGTACACAAACCGAAAGTGGCTTACTGACAAATCCAGGTTAATAGATAAAGATGTTCTAATCACAACGATCTTGAGTGGCCTTATATCAGAAGAGAAGGACCTTAGAATAAATAAGATCGTTAGGTTTGATAGACGTGATAGAACAAAACACAAGTACAATACAAAGAAGACTAGTAAACCTAAACTAGTTTCCCGTAAGAGGTACTTCTTGACTTCTCGATCCCGACTTTCACGCAATTCTAGACCGAGAGCAAAAGCTCAAAGGTAACTGAAAAGAAAAGCGGCAACACAAGCTAACAATTCCGAAGAAGAGCTTGGCCAAGGGGATTAAAGCTTTCAGGAGAGATACCACTCCTATTTATATTGACTAAGTCTTTAGCTTTGAAATGAGGCAAAGTTTAATTTTGGAAATTCCACAAAGCACATTTACATAATAGTTCCGAAATTCCCCATTTAGTCTCATAGCATTTAATGAGAACTAATACTCTAGCATTTTACATTTAAGAAAAATATATTCATATATTTTCGAAACATGTTTAGCCAAGAGCAATCAAAGCAAATACTATCTTAAGGTATATTTGGATATTTCTTATTAATTCGAAATATGGTGCTTACCAAATATGATCCCTGGGAAAGATCTCAATTCGAAAATGTGTCCTTATTTTCGAAAATCTCCTTAGATATTATTATTTCCAAATGTCGTCACCAGCTTTATAATGCCGACATTACTTCCTTGGAATTGCTGGGCTAACCAGACGAACCTAGGTGGAAGTGGGATCTGGTCCAACGTGGTTCAACGTTCCGCATAAACGCATCATAACAAACGTGGACAAAGCCTTGTGTGTTAATCTTAAGTGAACACATTGGTTCAGACGTTCCGAATCACGCAAATAGATATACCATTGGAAGTACGGTGCGAGATTCCACGGGTAACTAGCAAAATGTTAAATCTCCTGAATTCTTGGTTCCAGTATAGATGTCACGTTAATGATATCCAAGAATTCAAATCAAAACATCAAATGAATATTTGATCAAGTAGTAAAGCATACGAAGATTTAATCACGTACAATATTGATCCGTAATCATGTGTCCACTAACTAGAGCGACTAACCATTTTCCAGATGATGACTCAATCCCACTTAGTTGTACATTGAAGATGAACGAATTCAAACTTCAAGCCGAGAATATCAAACTCATTAATTCGTTGAAGCACAAATCAAAAATGTAGAGTTTGAACTTTGAAGATACGCATTCTGAGTCAACCTTATTCAGGTTTCGAAACGTACGTCAGTTTTGGCAGAAACCAAATTAAGGTTTCGGAACCCAAAGTTCATTATATGACCGGAACTTATTTAAGGTTCCCAAATCAAGTTTCCATATAGCGAAACCAAAAGCTTGGTTTCGAAATCTAGATTATGTTTAACAAAACCTTGTTTAAGGTTTCGAAACAAGAAACACATATTAAATTCTCTACAAATGTTTGGTGTCGAACATGAGAGTCCATGTGGTCGAGAACCGTTTCACCATCACGGATTTTTAGCCTCGACGCACAGGCATATATTTCCCTGTTCACATAAACCTTTAGGAAACCCCAGGGTCTTTTCGACCTTTTAGATATCACATGGTCAAGGCACATTGGCCTCGATTCTCAAGTCACTGTCAGCCACACAAACATAGTTACGAATCTGTTATATCTCATTGGTCACATTATTTAAGTTTCAGACCAATAGCTTATGAATGCGAAAACCAGATTATGGTTTCGAAATCAACGTCAAGTTTTATCAAAACCTACATTGAGGTTCAAACGTTGAAAATTCATAAGTTGAGATACACAAATATGGTTTCGGAATCTAGAAGTGGGATATGGCATACAAGATGTTCATATACATAATCAAATGAATGATTCAGAACTTCAGAGTTCAGAGCCAAACCACGACGTCATATTCGAATCTCAGAAACA
>JAJJMA010268552.1:0-27768 GCA_023529015.1 Papaver nudicaule | reverse complement strand
GAAGCCTTGAAAACCTTGACGATTCTGGGTTTTTTTCTTGACGATTCCGGGTTTTTTTCTTGACGGTTCAAGATCAACTCCTTTAACCGCCCCTTTAGCTTTGTTCATGATATATAGATTCTTGTTTCCATCTTGTCGATCAATAAACTAATCCTTTCCTTGTTGCAATTTTCTACCCATCAGTATACATTACCAATTCACGGTTAAGACGACCAATCAACCATTGCTTACCATATGATTAACATTATCTTTTTAAAATTACCATCTGGATTGCTGGATGGGAAAGTATTATTGAACCCACCATGTAGATATCTGCACTTTCATCAGGGCTGAAAGAAGGTCCTATGCATACATAGGATATTGTGTCCAGTCTATCATTTTTATTCTTAAAACATTGGCACCTAATCAGGCTCTTCACAAGTGTCTCACTGGTAATGTGGTGATTAATAAGAAGCTAGACGGTGATGCACATCCATTTGCAGTGGCAGACTTCAATGTAACAAACTACACAAAATCATACATGGGTATTTTTACTAAAGAAATATGAAAGTGGATATAATTAGCATAAAGTAATATTTTTATTAGAGATCTAAGCCTTTTCTATATCTCTGAGGGGCTTCAAGGATGTTCTTCATGTCGACAAATTAAAATGACGCCATCTTCACTGAATAGGAGGATATATCCCTGTCATTCTAAAAGTTAATGTTTTTTTGTAAGTCTCGGGTACCTCAAATTATAAATCATAAATCACAAATAGGGTATTTTCATGAATGAAAAAGAAGAAGGTAAAATTGTAATCGACAGAACATTTCTGAACTTCATAATTTATTTGATAATTGCTTCACATACATACAGAATATAATCAAATACAGGATTCAAGAAATATCAGGAGTATAACCCCCTACCGAATTAATCTTGCAGATTAACAACCACAAAATCTCTAAGAAATTAACAACCATGATGCCGGCAAAACAAAACACTAAAAGAGATAAATAACCACGATAACATCCGACAAGGAGAGAAAAAAATTACAGTTTGAGAGGAAAAATCGTAACGCTAAAACTGCTTTAATTGATTGAACCACCAGTTGTTTCTTCCATGAGTTTGTTCTTGCCTTCGGTGTTGAAACATAGATGAGGAGCAACTGTTGGTGTTTGTATTTAGAATTAGGGTTCGATTTGCTTTCTTTGTTTCCTTCTGAAGGAGGCGCAGTTTGAATGAACACAGTAGAGAAAGCTATAGCACACTTATATACACAAGGTTTAGGGGTTCTTAGGTTAACTTGTCCCCATTCATTTCGATTTTATTATCCAACGGCTGGTACACAAATTTACTAACAGGACTTGTTGCTCACCTACATAGCGTATCTCGGACACTCTTATGTAAGCAATGAGGCGGTAACCTATCTCTAAGAAAAAAATGATGTAAATTTTAAGACGACAAAATTACCCACCTCACATAGAGGAAATTGAACAAAAGCCCTTCATTTTGATAGGCCTTCACAATTATCCTTGTAGGGTTAAATTTTAAATCCCTTAACTTCTAGAAGATTTTTGTTCTATTTTAATACCAGAATTACCCTCCATGTACAATTATCTTTCTCTGCCATTTTAGATCTGAATTCGCAGCCGCTACCACCACCACTACTCTACTAGCACAACCTCCGCCGACATCATTAGATTTCAGATGTTCGAATCATCATTTCTAGTTCTTCTCGTTTGATCTTCAATGAAGTCGAACATGAATAGCAGATTGAGAGAATCAATTACAATTCTAGTTTATTTTAAAAGATTCAACAACAACATGTATGATTTGAATTTTTTTTGTCTTAATAATATTATAGAGATTACTAATCACTCGCTTTTCGATATCGGCTTTGATTTGGTTCACAAATTTAGGTCTTAATTCATAAAATTGAGCTCAGTTTTCATTTTTTTTAATTCTGATTTTAATTGTTCTTTTACTGAACCAGATAAGGAAATTAGTGAAGGTTAAAGCTTCTTCACTGTCTAATGGGTTGATGATAGTGTTTGCCTTTCAATTATAATAGGTTGAATCGAGATATTCGATTTTAATTTTTGTTTTGTTTGATTTGGATTATATTGTTGTTGATGTTAAATTATAATGAAAATGAAAAAAATTTGGTCTGTTTGATGTTTTAGACATAGAATTGTGCACTTCTGCTTTAATAATTTAATTAGCTGATGAACCAAATGTAGGTGGCCGTAGCTGCGGTTTTTGTGGTGGAGGAGGATATCAACAAAATATAAGTTCCACTATTTGATGATGATAAACTTGTGTGTAAATGTGATGGATATATATTTTAGGAAGGGGGTGCAGGGGTTCTACTAGTTTTAGCCTTTTAAGTAAACTTTCGAACTGTTGGAGTTACTGTATTGTTACTCTTGGTGTTGAAATGAATTTCATTTTTACTCTTTTGGATTTGTTGTTTAGTTGATTTTGTTGCTGAGCATTTAAAAGGAAAATACATGATTCATGTAGCTGAGCATTTAAGTGGAGAATCATTTTCACCTGAGTTTATTAAAGAACATGATCATTTCAGTATCCAGGTATGGATTGATTGAACCCCTGCAAAAATGTGTGTATTTATATGTTAATTTGCTGTGACGCGTTATGTGGAGGAGTTTGATTCGTTGTTAATTTGATTGAGGAGTTTGGTTATACATAGTCTTCTTGTTGCATTATTACTTTTTTTTTACCTAAAATTTTTAAGCATATGTTTATAGTAATGATACCCCCAACATTAGATGCTCGTACGGAGCTGCAAGTTGACCAATATGTGTAGTTTTGTTTTAGGTGGTGGTTGTTTCTTTTCTGTTACTTTCTGCTCGTACAAAGATGCAAGCTGACCACTATAACTAGTATGTATATATAAGTATTAATCAATTGCATATTTATCAATAATTCGCCACTATTATTAAGCATCATAAAACGCGCAGGGTACAATTATTCTATTAGATTCCATGTGATTGACTAAGCATTAGTTTACTGCGTACATAATCTGTGTTTTCTTTGTGTAGTTATTAACTCATTGCAGGGTTTTTTTTCTTGCTGCAGGTATCTATGTGTCAGGAGGCTACAAGGAGATCAATGGCTATCCCGGTGATTATTTCGTACGCTTCAGTACACTAATTGAATTGTTTCAGATTAATGTTCCATTCTTTTCAGATTTATGTTTTTATGGTTGTTTGTAATGTGCTTGTTTAATTCCAAGTTGTCGGTATTAAGTTCGTTGAATAGGATTGAGATTGATTTGAGTTATGAACACCGTGTACCTAACACTGTTACTGAGTACACTATTCGGTTAACGAGTCAAGATTTGGGGGTAATACGGAACGACATACGTACGTGTATAATTCGATTTTAAAATGCTAGTTCGGAACGGATAATTCAACATTAGAAAATATATTTTTAATGTAATAAAACTTGATTTAATAGTTGAATCAGTATATATTTAAATTATATAGAACATTAACAACAAAAAAGAAATAATTCAGTAGTTTGACGTCTGGTTTGTACGCTCCAGGAAAGGGTTAGAGTCCCTTCAGCGTTAACTTTTTCTAAAGAATAGGCATTAGGGGAGGAAAGTGAAGTAATTGGGGTGGAATTATCGGAAACCACTGGCATTGTGTGTCAGTCCAATCCGCATCGTGAGCCTTTCTGGTTCAACTTCGTTCATAATTAATGTATACAATCTTGTATCTAGCTTATCGACCCAGAAACTAATCTTATCCTGTTGCAATTTTCTACACATCAATACACATTACCAATTCAAAGTTAAGACGACCAATTAACCATTGCTTACCATACGATTAATTTAAGCAAACTGGTATGTGAAACTTGGAGAAAGATGGTTAACATTATTGTTGCGTATCTATGTATTAGTTGTAATTGTGTTTGGATATTTTTGTTAGTTAGCAGTTACGAAGTAGTTATAGGATGTAGAGTGCAAATATAGGTGATTGATTGTAAGAGAATATACTGTGAAATATATTGTGTTTAGAGAATATTTCTCCTTGGGTTTGTTTTTCTATAAACAGGGTTGGTTTCCTTATCAACCAGTTATCTAGTCCATCATTCATATGTGCTAAATGTTACGGTTCAATGGAGAATATAATAGTTGGTATCAGGAGCCACATCGATCACGGGGAAGAACAAGAAAGAAAGATATGTTGATGAAGTTTCTTATCAATTGTTTGAAAGAATCTTACATGATTTAAATGAAATCAGAGATGCTTTCAAAGATTTAAAAAAAGTTCACCAAGAAAAATTGAAAAGGGTGGAAGCAACCAGATATGCTTTCAAAGATTGTAAACGAGGATCTGATGGTAAACCTGGTGGTGTTATAAAACAAAAATCTCCGAATACAAGGGCTTTCAATTTGAATGATTTCTTTGATATATTCAAATAAGACACTAATTGGATCACAAAAAAAAAAAAAAAAAAAAAAAAAAAGGTTTTGCCGGTTTTACATATATTTGATTTTTTTGAAATATTTGATGAAAGTACTAACAACGAATGCTCGTGTGCAAAGATTTCTGATCGGGTTTGTTTGCATATATATTTGCAAATAATGTTTCATACGAAAGGACTTCTCGGTGATCAGTACGCTGGACAGTATCGTGGTGAACTGGGAACCATGTTTCCGATCAGTGTTCTCTGTCAATATAGAAACCTTGAGGACAAATTCGACTTTAAGCAAGGTGGAATACACTGACAAGGATGAAAACTTGAGAACATAACTGATTGGGGAGTGAATATTATTTGCCTTTTGTTTAAAGATACTAGTAATTAGTGTAATTTGAATAAACAGACTTGAGGAAAAGTATGAAATTATTGGGATGGAATGTTTATATATCTATGTATTAGTTGTAGTTGTGTTTAGATATTTCTTGTTAGTTAGCAGTTATGAAGTAGTTATAGAATGTAGAGTATAAATATTGGTGATTGATTGTAAGAGATTATACTGTGAAATATATTGTGTTTAAAGAATATTTTTTTTTTGGGTTTTTTTTTCCTATAAACAGGGTTGGTCCAGTTATCTAATCCATCATTCATCTGTACTAAATGTTACCATTCATTGGAGAATGTAACAATTATCTTTTTAAGATTATCAACCCGGATGGGGATGGATGGGATGCTTATTGAACCCACCATCAGTCAGTGGTTGAACTTGCCGGCTTCTAGCACCAGATACATCCCGGACGGCGTAGGTATCAGCACTTGCGTCAAGGCTGAAAGAAGGTCCTACGCATACATAGAATATTGTGTCCAGTCTATCATTTTGATTCTTGAAACATTGGCACCTAATTATTCTCTTCTCAAGTGACCAGGGGTTATACAACATGGCTTAGGGTGATTCACAACATATTACAACCGTTTGATCAAACAACAATAATGTTTAAATCAACGACAAAAAACTTCACCCTAAAGATAGATCTGTAACCCTAAGTCTACCCACTCTTATAAGCAGAATAATTCTCTAATGAAACATCCATCCAACTTGTGCCTCCCTCCCTCCATCCTTCCATGGCTATGTAGAGCAAGAAACCCTAGAAACATCAACCACCGCAAAATCGTGGAATCAGATGGTTCGGGAGCATCTCCATCCACACCCTTCCCCGCATCATGAGTATTCCTCTGACGAATTCAATATGCCTTTTCAGTCTATTACCGAACCACTAGCAAATCTTGGGGAATAGATTTAGATCGAAGTTTTCTTCCTCTTCTTTGTTTTGAAAAGTTTCGTGGGTTATGTTTTTCATACCATAGAATCCACCTAGATGAGGATTTTGTCTCTTAAGATCTTTTAAGATATGTTCAATGCTCTGTATTTTTACATTTTTGTAACGAAAAAATGAAAAGATATCTGATATTATCTTCAAGATCTGGTGTATGATGTTCTTTTCTAGCCAGATGTATGTGAACCAATTCAATAAATAACTATTTTTGGAAACAATGGATCTAAAATAATATTGAAATTTGAACTTTAGAAGGAAATTGATTTACATGGTTCCAATTCGTGTTAGGTCCCGGAATTTGGTAAGTTAATATAGGTGAGGGCTTAGTAACCATAAACCATGGTTCAGCTTAAATGAGCCAAACCATTTGATTCAGCTTATTAATTATAATCAAATGTCTGCACTACGAGGTAATTAAAATTTAATTACAGAGTACTATATTAACACATGGATACAAAAGTAGCAAGTTTATGGCATTCATTGTATGCAATCTCACAACAATTATCTGCCGGTAAATTTCACTATAAAGAATCTTTGATTTTCTAGTCTCGGTTTTTGGCAATGTCAGGGTTTAACAATCGACTCGTGGAAATCGACAGAAACTTCATGATTGTGGAAACTCGGTTTGGAATGCGCTTGTACTGAACTGTGCTAAAAAAATTGTAACTACAATTTCATCATGGAATTGAACATTTTTGTGAGTCTAGAAATCTCTGAGATCACACCGAATGGTCCTAGATGAAGATCTACTCAAGAACACTTAAGCGTACATACATCTAAAATAAAGTAAAGACAATCAAACATAAGTAAATGCAAGAAAGGTAAAAGAATCAAGACACAAGCATGTTTTTTAACAAGGTTCTTCTTCACGGTGGAGGCTTACATCCTTGGTATTTCATTAATCATGAGTGTGGTTACAAGGCTTAGCTACCTTCACAATTAACTAAATAGTCTTGATCTACTGTCTTCAAGTCTTGATCTACTGTCTTCAAGTCTTCTTCAAGTTCTCACTTCACAAGTCACAAACCTAGTTGTAGGATGTCGTATCCAGTCTCCTAGGGTTTCCCTTGTGAGTTCTAACTTGGTTCTCTAACTCTTCAAGAGCTGGGTATTTATAGGCAGGAAGGTAAGGTAGTACATATTCTAGTGTTACACGGGCTATGGAAACTAAGTTATTTCTATTTATTCCTCGAGATACTCAATCCTTTCTGGGAGTCTTCCTTTCTGGACGTCAGTCTTCTGAGATACCTCCCAGAGGTATGTCTGAGCCTTCCTTAGACATCGTATAGCCTCTGGCCTCCGATCTTCTAGTCATATCATCTCTCAGAATGCCCTTTGCAACGCACCTCCTAGAATATGACTCCTTTTAGCTCTTCTCGTACCGTATTTTCTCTGAGGGTATCCTCTGAGGCCAGTCCCCAATGGGTCCTTCCAGAGGATATCCTCAGTCTTGTAGGCTCCAGACTGTTTGACCGCAAACCAAGTGCAACCCTAAGTTTGACTGGTGCTAAACAGCTGTATTCCTCTTTCTGACTTGGCATTTAATGCCTCTGTAGTACCCTCAACCTTACCCGTGCTTTTAGCCTGTCGCACTTTACACGCGTCTTATCCATAAGTGACGTGTAGTCAGTTACTTTTAGGGTTTATCCCATACCTCTCGGTGTACCCACTAACTTACTACTGCCCTTAGGATGGTGCCACATGTCCCTCAGATTTCTGGTACCTACAATTTTATCGCTAATGGCGTTGTTGAACCCACCATCCGTATGCGGTTGAAATTGCGTTCTACCATCATATATAATTCGGATGGCTTAGATATAAAGATCAGTTGACAAACACCAAATTTGTATCAATTAGGTTGTAAATAAGAAGTTGAGGCGGTGATGCACACTGCACATCAAGTTGCAGTCGTAGATTTCAATTTAAAAGACAACACAACATGATATCATCTTCATTGAAGAAGATGGTGATCCGCTACTCTTGAATAATATCCTGCCATCTTATTCTGTGGAGCTGAATAGGTTTATGCTCAATGAGAAAAAAATCTCGTGACTTTCAGTGACAAATTGAGATCATTTCATATGGATGGGTTAGGTAATCTTAGAAAAGAAATTGTATGTGGATCAAAACATTCCTTTAACTATCTTATGGTGTTGTTTTAATGTGCATCTATCTTCTGCATCTCAATCAAACTTCATTCACAGCAGGTACAAATTGAAATAAGTTGTGGCAACATTTTTTTCTCCAATTGTCATGTTTGTTGCTAATTAAGTATCAGGTACATCTAGATAAGATCATACATCAAAAACGGGGTATCTTCATAAATTCACCAAATGGGGTATTTTTATTTTCACGAACGAAACAAAAAATGGTAAACGGAACACTTCTCACCTTCATCATTTAGTTGGAAATTGCTACACATACTTGAGAATGTAATAATATACAAGATTTAGGAAATAACAGGTGTACAATTAACTGTCGAGTTACAAACGATTAACCTTGCAGAACTATATCCCAAAGCCATGAAATCGTGATGAAAGCAGAAAACCAAGAGAGGGTATCCAAAAATATACAATTTGAGAAGAAAAATCATAACGCTAAGAGCTTTTTTATTTTTTGGTGATGCTATTGAACCATCATTTGCTTCTGCCATGATGTGCTTTTTTTGTTGTCATCGGTGATAACAAACCAAATCACATATAGATGGGAGAACTGCAGTAGATTTGAATTTAGGGTTAGCGATTTTTTTTTTTTTTTTTTTGTTTCCTTCTCTCTGTACTCAGGGAGGCACAGTGTGAATGAACATACTTGGTCGAGAGTGCGTGCTATATAACTTATACTCCCTCCGTCCCACATAAATTGAGCTAGTTGGGATTTGCACAATTATTAAGGCAAGGAAGAGAGAGATTAGTTTTTTACTGTTTTTTCCAATTATACCCTTATAAATAACATGATTGTAAAATTTAGAAACGACATATCTCCCAAATTATGGCTCGCATCTTTGTAAACTTTATATCATTGAAAAGCATTTTAAAACATCTACGCAACGAGTACAAACATGACTATGAAATTATAAATATTTATCATACTAAGATTTCATAACAATAATCAATTTTAAGGGTAAGATTAGAAACATGGTGTATATAATAGAACTAGCTCAATTTATGTGGGACAAAATCAAAATAGAACTAGCTCAATTTATGTGGGACGGAGGGAGTACAAGGTTAGAGGTTCTTAGGGTTAGAATTATCGACGCTCCTTTCAATTTATTTATTGTCTGATCTGATCTAACGGCTAATCTGGCAGTACTTGAACACGACTGTATATGATATGCATATCTTAAATTTTTGATACAGCCCAAAGCAATTCGAATAGGCACCTAGTATCATGAGGCTATCATCAAGAAATGCAACATTGCAGCACTGAGCTAGGCAAGTTAGATTTGTGGGTTTTAAACTTGTTGCCTTACTAAGCTAATACTAATGTTATTGGTAAGCGAAAATTGTATTACGGGTGCGCCACCAATAGACAAATGGCAAAATTTTGAAAATTCAACAACAACAAAAAGAAAAGGTTCGAAATCAACTTGAACCTTGAGGGCGACATACTATTAAGTAATAGGACTTGAACTTTTGATCGTGCTAATGGAAGTTAATTAAATTTATAACTAGTGAGTTATCCTTATTAAATCGTGTTGCTTAATTCAATCCATGTTCAGAATGTCTTCATTCCACTATTACTAATTGGTAGCTTTGGGATATCGTCAGAATCCATTTTGAAGAAGCTGTTCTTCAATCCTCCAAATCAGGCATTTGCTAGCACATCAAGATCCTAAATTTTGGAGTAATCTTTTCTTTCCACTTTCTTGGCACGCCTAACGTATGTATGTCACCCATGTATGAGCATCTATATTTCGCAAATTCGCCGGAAAATTTTACCCATCTCAGGTAACTTACTGACGAACGACGTAAAAAAAAAGGGCTATTTAATGTTTGGTACCCAACAAATGTCCAGGACCTAACATTTGAAAAATTAAAGGTTGGTACCTGGACTAACCGTTGACCGTTAGAGTCTTCACTTGACCGTTTTTTATTTTTAATTTTCAAATTTCAATTAAAAAGATATTTGAAGTTACGGATTTAATCCCGGTGAAAATCCTAACAGAAGCCCTAGAAATGATACTGGGCGCTGCAATTTCTTTCCTCTAACAAGATTCCAAGAATTCAGTCACCAACCCAAGTAAATTAATCCAATAGTCACACCTAATTAGGTCCACCTCAAGGAATTTCCATTCCCACTAGGCCATGTTCATTCACATCGTATTACCTCCATTAACAAACTCCAATTTGGAAATGAAATCCACCACTGCCTTAATTAGCCGAGAGTGAAAGAAGGTTCCGGCAACAAAATTCCATTCACACCAAATACATCTTTATCAGTACCACCAAAGACTTCATATCCCGCTTCATTTTGACATCAAAACGCCAAATTTCTTTTCTTTCTCTCATCATCTACATCTCTCCGTGCCAATAAGAGAGCATCAGTTACAATAAGAGATACCCAAGCCATCTTCTTGTCTGATGAGTTCGAAAATTCTTCAATCATTTGCAATAGTACCAAAATATAATCTGTTGGTGAATGTGATCGTAGTGGGAGTAGTTTTAGTGAAACTTTATATGGTAAACAAGTGGAATTGAAGCTTGGATAATGGATCTTACATTGATTTTGAAAAGAAATGAGGTTATCAAGATATTGTTTTGGTAGAAGAACTCGGTGGTGGAAAGAGATGATGGGGCGACATGAAAGGAAGCTACTGCAGACTTAAAAGGAGATGGAGGAAAAAGATAAGATATTGGATAAGGTCGTCAACTCATCTAATAATTTAACTCAAATTAGGATAAACAAAATAAAGACAGGTCAAACGTTGACTTTAACTGTCAACGGCCAGTCCATATACCAAATCTTAATTTTTCAAATGATGGGTATCAACGTTATGTCTTGGACATTTGTTGGGTACCAAACATTAAATACTGGGTTTGCAATATAAGCAGGGTGCCAATCATACAATACAATTATTTTTTGATAAAATCCGAATCCAATTATCCTGATCGCTGATGTCGAATTCTTTTAAGATTGCTTTTATGTGCAGGTATTTTTATTTACACGCCAGTGGTCTTTTAGTGCATTATAGATGGCTACGATGAGACTATCTCGATATAACTTGTTATACACTAGCACATTCAATCGAAAGGCGGAGTACCGTGTGTGTCAATCCTTGCTCGTACATTAAATTAGTCTTGATTTGTTGAAGGGAGACATATTTTGCACCAATGAAGCTAATCCTTGTTCATACATTAAGTTAGTCCTCATTTGCTTGCTTTTCATTAAATCTAATTTTCAAAATGTTAATATTCTCCTGGAAGTGTGAGGTGTTTAGTAAAACCTCAGGACAAGAGAGGGTCTAGAAGATTAAAATTTAAGAAGATGGAGCTAGATAAGAAGGTCTTATCTGCAGTTGCATCAGGGCTGAATGAATGTCCTATGCATACATAATGTCTCCAGTCTATAACTTTAGATTCTGGTATCATTGGCACTTCGTGACACTTCACTAGTGACCCATTGGCAGAAGCAGTAGACATACACCCAAAGTTGTATCAGTGAGGTGCTAGGCATAAAGACTAGAATCCAAAATACTAACCATCTAAGCCTTTTCAAGATGTTTTTCATGTTTGACGAATTTATATATTTAGCGATTGCTTCACATATATGAGAATGCAATGAAATACACAATTTAATAAATAGCAGGAGTAACACAACTAATGATTACAGATGATTAACCTTATTTTTCCAATCTCCAAGAAATTGAACATCAGGATGATTAATCTTTAAGAAATTGAACATCAGGATGTATTTAAAACCTCAATTTGGAAATCATAAATTTACATTGTGAGAGGAATACTCATAGTGCGAATAGCTTTTGGTGTGAGTGATGGATGTTGTTGAACCGCCACTTGCTCTAGCCATGATGTTGTTGTTGTCGCCGGTGATGAAGAATAGATGAGGAAAGGCACTGCTGTTGATTTTAGTAAGGGCTATGGCTTTTCTTTCTTTTTGTTTCTTTCTCTAGGAAGAAGATGGAGGCGCAGTTTGGATGAAACTAATAGAGAAAGGTGTACTTTGTTATATATGGGTCACGGGTTCTTAGGGTTAACTCATCCCCGTTCATTTCGATTTCATCTTATTATCTAACGGCTGATACATATATCAGTACATGCTGCTGACCTACCTATATCTCATACACTGATACACGAGCATATGAAGTCTTGGATTCTTGGTTTTTAGACTTGCTTCCTGCCTAATGAGTAATGACTAGTGTAACTAGATTCGATGCATTACATTATCATCAAGGATCAACAAAGTATGATTATGATAATATTTGATCAAGCAGTGGTGCTAGATGAACCGTCGGTTTGGAGTAAGCCAAAACCAATAAGTCACATTGCACTGACTCCACCCCTGGATTTCCACGGGTCTTGTTTGAAATTTTGCTAGGCTACACTTTTGAAGGCGATGTTATCAATAAATGACACTTCACCAGCGACCAATTGGCAAAAGCCATAAAAAGACACCCAATATAGTGGACCTTGTGGTTAGTAAGAAATTGAGACTTTGATGCACATCCATTTGCAATAGTAAATTTCACCTTGAGAGTACTAGTTCACAATTCTCCACAAGATGATTACTCACCAGTGGGTTTGCCCTGGACCAGAAGACCGGGGAGAAAGCATCTAAATAATATGATATTGCCTTCATCGAAGAGGATGGTGATCCACGTACTACTCTTGAATCCACTTCATTCGAGGAGCATGATCTCGTTTTCAACCTGAAAAAGTTTTTGCTCCATGCAACGTAAAAAATATCTTGTGACCTCGGCGACTTTGGCCACAAACTGATCTGAATATATGATTTTCGGTAACAAATTGAGATCCTATGGATGAGTTGGGTTAGGTAATCTCAGAAAACAAATTGTACATAGATCAGAGAAATCCTATCACCTACTGTTGCTCATATATTTAGAGGGATTTAAGTGGGAATGGATGCGTTAGGTAATCTAAGAAAAAAACCAGTCTCAGAAAACAAATTGTATGTAGATAGAGCATTCTTATCACCACCTAATCCATCGGCGGTGCTTTACTGAAAATATGTTCATCTATTTTCTGCTTCATCAAACCCAATAGATCATAAATTGTGGCAACAATTTATATCTAAAATTGATATGTTAATAACTCAATTACATCCAGAATAGATGATAAATCACCAATGGGGTATTTTCATGAATGAAAAGAAGGTAAAAACTGTAATCCACAGACAATTCTCAACTTTATTTGGTAATCAGTTCACATACATGAGAAAGCAGCAAAATAAACTATGGAACTGCAAATGATTAATTGAACTTGCAGATTCAGTTCTTGTTCTTGAGAAACTCTTCAAACTATGACTAATAAAAATTTTACGAAGCTTAAGAGATTTTCATAGATCTATGTATATTCACTCTATCAATATCAAGCAACTCTTTCCGGTATAATGGGTTGGAACTACATCTCCTTTTCCATTGGAAGGAAGAGAAACGATATGGGTATATCCAACAAAGTACAAGTGCGACACGTAATCAGTCCTTGCAAAAAGAAAAGCTAGAAGGAGATTTCGACTATGAATACACACACAAATTTACAGTTTGAGAGGAAAAATCATAACGCTGCTTTAATTGTTGGTTATGCTATTGATTGAACCACCACTTTATGCTTTTGTTGTTGCCATTGGAGATAGATAGAACTGTTGTTCTTTTGAATTTAGGATTAATGGGTTTGCTTTTCTTCATTCCTTCTCTACACAGAGTAAAAGGAGGCGCAGTTAGGAGGCACTTGTAGGGAAAGTTTCACTACTTATACAGGTTAGGGGTTCCTAGGGTTAACCAATTGCCGTACATTTTAATTTATTTTCTGATCCAACGGCTGATACCTATTTTGACCGGCAGTACTTACCAAAACCCCTAAAACAATTTTAACTGGAGCATATTACACACTCATGAGGTTATTATCTAGAAAGGTAGCTACAGAGCAAGGCAAATTAGATCTTATACTTGCTGCCTGCCCTGATGACTAATGTCTTTGATGCAAGGAAATCATCTATTTGGTGTAGTAGCTAGAAGATAGAAAGTACCAAGATGATCAAAACACAACTGAAAATGTTGTCATTACTCCTGTTTGAGTCGACACAAAATCGGAGTTAATTTATGTTTTTAGAAAATTAATCTTCCAGCTCTATTCGTTGTGCATTAGCTAGGTATTCAATATTCAAATTCCTAAGGAACAATCTCAAAACACGGCCAAAATCATCCAGCTTTCTAGGAAAGTTTTAACCACAAGGCTCGGCACATTATTCATGTCGACTAATTAAAATGGTACCATCTTCATTGAATAAGAGGATACCATACCATTCAAGAAATGGTTACATCCAATTTTAGATCGTAAATCACAAATGGGGTATTTCATCAAGAATGAAAAAAACAAAACCAAAGGTAAAACTATAATCGACAGAACACTTCTCCAGCGTCATAATTTATTTGTTAATAGCTTCATGACATACATACAGAATCTAATCAAATACCTGATTCAAGAAATAGCAGGAGTGTAACCAACTAGAAAATCACAAATGATTAACTTGGAGAATCAAATCTCCAAGAAATTATAACAACATAGATACAAAACATAAAAAGAACAAAAAAATTAACAAACACTAGGAAAAAACAAAAAACAATATTTTAGTTGATTGAACCACTACTTGTTTCTGCCATGAGTTTGTTCTTGCCGTCGGTGATGAAACATGGATGAGGATCAATTGTTGTTGGTGTTTGTGTTTATTGTTAGGGTTTGATTTGCTTTCTTTGTTTCTTTCTCAGAGATAAAGGAGGCGCACTTTAAATGAACAAGGTAGAGAAAGCTATACTACTTATATATACAAGGGTTAGGGCTTCTTAGGGTTAAAAAACATTTCGATTTTATTATCTAACGGCTGGTGTACATGTTTGTGATATAGACGACAAAACTGCCCACCTCACATAACCTAATGACACCGGAAGACTACAAGGCAATGAAGACATACAAATTTGGTTTGCACTCGTATAAAAATGGGGTTACCAATATAAGCAAGGCGCAGGTCATAATTGAACAATACGATTTCTTTCTTTTTTGTTAAAGTCCTAATCGGTTATCCCGTTTGCCAATGTCGAATGATGTGATTTGGCATGGTCTTTGATTGATTCAACTAATGGTTCATACATTAAGTTAGTTCCCATTTGTTGAAACCCACAAGTTGAGTTAGGTTAGGCACCAAAATGAAATTTTTATTATGAGATAATGCAAATATGAAGCTTAACCAGTATGTCAAGCAACCTCGTCTGTCTCCATAAATCTCTTTTCCTCTTCCATTTTCTTATTTTCATTGCACCCCGTAGTGATATCTGGCATGCAAGAGATCAAGTAAAATTGTTACAACCATCTTATCAAAACTATACAGATTTATAGCAAGCCAAATGAAGAACTGACCAAATTATATGGTCAGAATTAAAATTCCGAATTAACTTCTAGAGGGTTTCAGGCGCACTAGTTGTGCCACAGCCCAAGGCATTAGAAACGTACATTTAGAAGGTGATATTATCGACGGAATGTACTCAATAAACATTCCGGCTGATATCAATTGAGACAACTAGCGGCTTACTCCTTCCTGCCTACACCTGATCTTGACGCCCGTACGCCCATCCTGATGGCGGTCTTGTTACCACAGTTCTCATTACAAATCAAAAATTGAGATAACGGTATTATTGAGCCGCAAAATAGACTAGCTGAACATAAAGGGACTTATTAACTTTCAGATAGATGGACTGTACACAACCAGTGCGCGGTTACATAGGCCACATGACCATTAAAGCATTTGGAGCTAAATAATATCTTTTGGACTGCTGGATGAGGCGTAGTTGGAACTTGAAGCCACCATCCGTCAGCGGTTGAAATTGCCTTTTACCACCAGATACATTTCGGGTGACGGAGATATAAAGAGCAGTTGACAGACAAACAAAGTTGTATCGATGTGGTGGTTAATAAAAAGTTGAGGCGACGATGCACACTGCACATCCAGTTGCAATGGTAGATTTCAATTTGAAAAACCACACAACATGATATCATCTTTATTGAAGAAGATGGTGATCCGCTACTTTTGGATAGGATATCCTGGCATCTTATTCCGCGGAGCATGATTTTTCAGTGAAAATTAAGATCATTTCATCATTTCGTAAGGATGGGTTAGGTAATCTCATAAAACAAATTGTATGTGGAACAAATCATTCCTTCACCTACTGCTGCTGGTGTTTTAATGTGCATCTATCTTCTGCATGTCCCCAAACTTCATTCACAGCAAGTATAAATTGAAATAAGTTGTCGCAACAATTTTCTCTTCAATTGCCATGTCTGTTGCTATCTGAGTCTCAGGTACATCCAAATATCATATATCAAAATGAGGTATTTTTATTTTCATCAACGAAACAAAAAATGGCAAAAAATGTAACCGACGGAACACTTCTCACCATCATCATTTAGTTGGTAATTGCTACAAATACATTAGAATGTAATAATATGCAATATTTAAGAAATAGCAGGTGGAGAATCAACTATCGAATTACAAATGATTAACCTTGTAGATCAAAAGCTCAAAGCTATGAAATCGTGATGACAGCAGAAAACCATGAGAGACAAATCTTAAATATATAATTTGAGAGGAAAAATCATAACGCTAAAAGTTGCTTTAGTTGTTGGTGATGCAATTGAACCATCACTTGCTTCTGCCATGATTGTTGTAGTTGTCGTCGGTGATAACAAACAGAACCACGGATTAGATGAGAGTACTGCGATTGTTTTGAATTTAGGGTTAGGATTTACTTTCTTATTAGTTTCCTTTTCTATGCCCAGACGAAGGAGGCGCAGTTTGAATGAAGATAGAGAGCTATTCTACTTATATACAAGGTTTGGGATTCTTGGGGTTAGAATTATTGTCCGATATGATCTAACGGTTAACAGCACCTCTGTGATATTGTGCATATGAAGTCCACCCTGAAGAAATTCAAATAGGGCATCTAGTATCATGAGGTTATTATAAGAGACGTAGCAGTGTGCAACACTGAGCTAGGCATGGGTTTTGGACTTGTTGCCCCCTGAGCCAAGACTAAAGTCATTGGTAAACAAAAATTGTTACGGGTGCCCAACCGATGGACAAATGGCAAAATTTTGAAATCCAAACAAAAAGATAGTATCGGGAGCCATCTGGTGCGTGTGGGCAATTCCCATGAGCTTCTATATTCCGAGCAAGAACTTGAGTACTTGACAACAAATTTACCCACCTCACATAACGTAAAAGACTACAATAAAATGAAGACATACAAATTCGGTGTTCACTCATATAAAAACTAGGTTAGCAATATAATAAGCAAGGTGCCAATCATTATTGTACAGTACGATTTTTTTATAAAATCCGAATCGAATTATCCTGATCGCTGATGTCGAATGATTTTATTTGGCGTGCCTAGTGATTTGATGAAGACAATTTCTTATACCAGTGCAGGTATATTTTGTTCACATCATTGGTAGTTTGTTGAACAGGCGACTCTGTCCTCGTAGAAGCGGTTAGGGTTTATTTGAAATTTTGTTTTGATATATTATCTTGATACATCTAACATCTACTTTGATTGTTGCAAGATTTTCCAACATTTTAGTGCATCATAGACTGTTATGTTGTGACTGGAGTACCGGGTGTCAATCCTCGTTCATACAATAAGTTAGTCCTCTTGTTGAAGGGAGACAGACAGATTACGCACCATTACAGCTAATTTTGTTCATACATTAAGTTATTCATTAAGTTAGTCCTCGTTTGCTTGCTTTTCACTAACCTTCATAATGTTAATAATGTTAGCCGATGTCACTGTAGTAAAGTGGTAAAATTGCTGGTGATGATACCAGTGACCTGAGTTCGAAACTCTTCAGCACCAATTTCTTTACCGATCAAATATGCATGAAATACACCGTAGAATTCAGATTCTAATCTGCAGTTGCACAAGGGCTGAAAGAAGCTCCTATACTTAAGATACTTGAAAACGGTAAAATAAATTTACATTGTGAGAGGAGGACTCATAGTACGAACAGCCTTTGTTGACTATTGTTGTAATGGATGTAGTTGAACCACCACTTGCTTCAGCTATGATGTTGTTGTTGCGCCTGTGATGAAGAACCCGATAGATGAGGAAAGTGACTGCTGTAGATTTTAGTGACTAGTGAGGGCTAGGGTTTGCTTCCTTTGTTTCCTTCTCTCGGAAGAGGACAGAGCTAAGACTACAAATCGTCGAGAAAATAGATTTACAACCCAGCTGGTGTGTGTAAGCAATTGCCAACCCACACATTGGGTCGGCGTTTTCCATGAATACACACATCTCTAATTCATAGAATTGAAATGAGACACCAAGTACTTGGTGTTAATCCTTATTCCGACATTTAGTCCTCATTGGTTGAAAATCAGGAGAGATAGAATACCCACCAGCATGAAGAAGACAGAGTATTGAATTTCTTTTGTGAGAGAAAATATAAGCGTCAGTCAACTTCTAAAGTGTGTCAGGCATACTAACTAACTCTGCCAGAGCCCAAAGCATTACGAACTTACGTGATGAATGCAGGTCAATAGAAAGTATTCAAATTCAATCAAGGTAAGGAGATTTGGATGAATCGCTCGAATTTGATAACATGAGGTTTTTAGTATGTCCAATTTTGTTATATAATGATCACTGAACGGATGGCCTCATCTCAAACCCACTATGCAAAACATTTTATGACAAAATAACTTAACCAACACAATCTAAAAAGAAAGTCTTTGCTGAAATGCAAGATAACAAGCAGATACTCCATGCTACAGTTGGAGAGAGTCAAAACGGCATCTTCACTCTTCGCTGTTAGCGAAAAAATTATGAAGGAAAACACCTGGTAGAATACACTAAAGTAAACTAAGAGTTAGAGCATGATTTTAAGAATCAACGTTTCACTAGGAATCGACCAAATCATACAAAGAGAATAATCAAATCCATGGAAGGAAATTCATTTTCTTCCTTGCTCGAGAACTACGACGAAAACAAGTGAAAAGTTAAGGATTTTTCATGTTCTTTCCATTTAGCTAAGAAACTCGATTTTTAGATGCAAACGCAAGTTATCAACGAGAAAAACCATTCCATCAAACATTTCAGTGAAGATCAATAATGTAAACCTCGATGAGTAGGCAGAATGGGTTAGCTCCCAGTCCTTTCGAATCCCCTCAAGGACTTGAGCAGTATAGCTAGAATTCACGTGAAATTTTCTTAAGTATACTATAAATGGCCCCTCCAATCAAATTAGGATGATATTTTTATTCAAATCTTCTTTATTTTGACTGTACCATTTGTTTCATTAGGTTTATAAGCCAATTGATTATGTGCTAAAAAAACATGTATTTTCCACCAATATTGCTAGCTCTAAGTTGATTATTAAGTGGCCCCTCCAACATTTTAATTCTGGCTCCGCCGCTGCTCATCCTGATGGTTTATATGATGTTGGGACAGTAATTTTTTTTTTTTTGAAGGAAAGATGGGTTCCAAAGAACCCAAAAGAAATTATTAATTGACTACCTCATTCAAATTGAGGTTTAAAGGATTACATAGTAGAGGTGGTACATAAACACACCATCCAGTTTCATCATTGTACATTACAGATTGATACAATAGATGTGCAATGTGATTTGCATATTTTTCAATTACATATAACCAAATAACATGGAAGAGAATAACAGAGATTTTCATCCTATAATTGAGAAAATAGATGCACCAAGGAATATCTTGATCTTTCCTCAAAGTGGTCCGTCCACCATTGATTGCATCCCCTTCAATTTTCTCATCAATAAGATTAATAATTTTCTTCAAAACACAAACCTTTGTCTCATCCATCATAGAAGAAGTAGAAGTTGTATCAAAATCAGTCTGGTACCCGAAATTTCTTCTCGAATCATCCTGTATAAGATTTTGTCCAACATAACATATCTTCTCTATTCTGCTTTTCACAAATCTGAAGTGATAAGATTGGTGACACAATATTTGAAGAAAAAAACTTCTGCAACAAATCCATAAATTGATTAAATTGCCATAAAGGCTATGAAAATCTGCTTTAAAAGCATTCAAGTAATCTAAGTGGCATATAAAAGCCATTACAGAATAAAAGAAAAACATACTAAGAAAACCTAAAATCGTTTTCTAAAACGATTGTTTTATTTAAAATTATCTAAATATAATATCCAACTAAATTGTATTCAAATCTAACCAGAAGATCTGAGAAAATCAGACCAAATCTGAAAGATTTGAAATACAATTGAGAGGATTTTTTGGGATTTAGAAAGAGTTTGCAGAGAGGAGAGAAAACGGTTGGAAGAGAGTGAGAAAAAAAAAATCTACCGAAAGAATGATGTTGGGACAGTAATGCACATCCAATTGCAATGGTAAATTTCACCTTGAGGTACTAGTTCACTACTGTCCACAAGACGATTACTCACCAGTGACTTTACTCTGGATCAGAAGACCAGTGACTACAATTATAACAAATTAGCATGGTATCGTCTTCATCAAAGAGGTTGGTGATCCACCACTCTTGGATCCTCTTACTCCATGGAGTATATGATCTTGTTGTTTTCAATCTGAATAAGTTTCTGCTCAATGCAACATAGAAAAAATCTTGTGACCTCGCCTACTTTTCAACTTATCTAAATATGATTTTCGGTTACAAATTGAGATCATTTCAGATGGGTGAGTTGGGTTAGGTAATCTCAGAAAACAAATTGTATGTAGATCAGAGTAAATCCTATAACCTATTGTTTCTCATTCATTTGAAAGTCTCATGATTTTCATGAATGGAAAAAATGTAAAATCTAAAATCGACAGATTAATTACATCTCAACTTCATAATTTATTTGGTAATTGCTACATATACATGATAATGTAATATAATAGGAATACACGATTTAAGAAAATAGCAGGAGTACAACAAACTACCGAATTTCAGTTCTTGTGCTTGAGAAACTCTTCCATCTGAAACTAAGAAGAATGAGATGAAATTTCCAGAAATTTCATTCAGAAACAAAAAGAAATTGAACAATGTTAAACCTCTAGTTAAAAGAAAGATGGGAGGAGATATCGATAGTTCCAGAAATAAAAAAAATACAATTTGAGAGGAAATATCATAATGCAAATATTTGCTTTTGTTGCTGGTTATGGATGCTATTGAACCACCACTTACTTCTGCCATGATTGATATGTTGCCGTGGGAGACGAAACGTAGATAGATCAGCGAGAACTGCGGTTGTTTTGAAGTTAGGGTTAAGATCTACAATAAAACGAAGGAGGCGCAGTTGTGATTTATAGAGAAAGCTATACTGCTTATATAAGGGTTATGGATTCTTAGGTTAATAATTATAGCCGTTCATTTCAATTATTATTGTCTGATCTAACGGCGTATGCATATATCTGACTGACACTCCTTCGATACAGCCCCAAACCCCTCACAAACAATTTTAATTGAGGCAAGTAAATCAGGATTATTAATTCAGTTGGCCAGAAGGTCCAATGCATACCTGTCGACAAATTAACATGATATCATCATCCATATTCCATACTCCTGCCTGAAATTCAAAGTCTTATGCACATCCAGGTTTTAGATCATAAATCACAACCGGGGTATTTTCAACGAAAAGATGGTACAAACTGTAATCGACAAAGCACTTCTCAACTTCATTGGAAGTTATATTATCATTGGTGGGCAAGCAAAAACTATTATGGGTACGCAAAAATTATTATTGCCTTTCGTGGGCAACCAATAAACAAAAGTCAAAAATGTAAAAATCCCCCTAACAAATTGGCATGGTAAGCAACTTTGAGATATACCTTGGTTTTAATCGTAGAATGCCCCAAAATCACCTACAACTTTTCATTTCTGCCCCAAGTTTGAAAACTTTCTAGAATTACCCCAAGTCGTTACATTTTCTATCCAAGGTGGTTAACCCAAGCGTGCGAGCTTACACGCTCGCATGAAATGTCTTTTTTACCCCTGCCACGTGTCACTTAAAAATAAAGTTTCTAGGATTTTTAAACACCAAAAAACGATGACACGTGAATCAATTAAAGTTTGCCACGTGTACAATAAGCTGACGTGGATAGGTGACCTGGCAGTATATTGATGACCGGACGATCTGCATAAAATGGACAAACACATACCCTAACTTCAATGGGGATAGTAGTATCAACTCTGTGTATGTAATAAAGATCAATGTTATCAGTTTAAAGCCTGTCCAAGCTAGCTTCACAAGCAGCTCTAACATATTCAGGATCACCGCAAATTTCCGAATTCCCGTCTTCATAAGTAATGCCAAATTTAGTAGCTACTTCAACTTTATCTCTTACACCAACAAGTGCTTTGCCAAGTTAAACTTCATTAGATATATCTGAGGTATTAATGAAAGTGATACCCTTAGAGCAAGCACTATGGTACCACAAGCCATCCCTATTAAATAGAGATATAGGGATGGCAGAAATGTCGAAAAATGGCAACCATAGTGGTCTTAGCTATTTTGAGACGGAAACTCGATTTCCGCCACATCCCAATTACGGAAACTCGATTTCCGCACACAAAATATTATAAGGATTTTTTAAAATTTTACGGGGATTGGATTTCCGCCCTGCGGGGATTGAATTTCCGCCTCGCATCCATATCCCTATTGCCTTCTACGAATTGGTAGCAGGCAATAGGGAAATCCTTCTCTATCCCTATTGAATAGAGATATTTTGCAGTAGTTGCCTATCTCTATTCAATAGAGAATTCTCTATTGAATAGGAACCATAGTGCTTGCTCTTATCAATGGCTGGGTGGATGAGACTAATTATATCGGAATCTGGTTTTGAGTGACAGTAGAAACCTGACAGACCGGAACAACCCAATCCATGTTTGGATACTTCAAATCCCTCACAGCCAAATTTCATTCTTCCTACTACTTATGTTTCTTGATCACCTTCCATTTCTCTCTTTGTTTTCTTACTTTGGTTTTCTCGTTATCCTTTTTTTTTTTGACTTTTTTGGTCTGAAAATTGTTCTCGTCTTATATAATAGCAAGGTGATGTTCATCCCATGTTCAAAATGTCTCATTGACAAGTCTGTTCAATCCACTGTTGCTATAGTTTTAGGATATCGATTGGCTCCTTTTTGAGGAAGCATTTTGTCAATCCTTTATGAAATCAAGCATACGCTAGCTCATTAACAACCCAAGTTTTTGCGTAATCTTTGTATTTCAATTTCCTGGCATTCCTTAAGTATATATGCGTGACCCATATATCACACTCGAGGACAATCATAACGTGAAGGGGTGAAAAGGAACAATACAGCAGATATGGACCAAAAGAAAATCTGAGGTCACAACAATGTTAAGTTTGTTCGAAATAAAGAACGAATAGCTAACATGCCCTCCGAAATGAACATCCTGATCCACTAGATACACTGCAAAATATCCCGGTTCATGCAAGACCATGATCCACTTTTTGGAGCACCTAGAGGCTTGCCGCGGTTTGACTAGAATACTCTCCAATATCCTGGATCAACTCCTTTAACTGCGCGTCCCTTTATCTTCGTTCATATAATGTATACAATCCTGTATCCAGCTTATCGATCCATAAAATAATCTTTTCCCTGTTGCAATTTTCTACCCATCAATACACATCTTGGCAAGTTAAGACCACCAACCATTTCATAACAAGACCAAATACCAAACTAGATGTCTTCAATTGGTCATTCCTTGCGTAATGTCACATTGTGCGTGTATGTCTTGTAATTGTAATTGATTCATGCATGTTTTTTTAGGCGGCACAACCATTTAAACCCGGAAATACTTGGACCTAGAGGCATTAGTTCACAACTGTCTACCAGATGCGATATCATCTTCATGGAAGAGGATGGTGACTAATCCACTACTCTTGAAAAAATATCCATCTATTTTCTTCTTCATCAAACCCAATAGATCATAAATTGTGGCAACATTTTATATCTACAATTCCTATGTTAAAATCTCAGGTACGTCCAGAATAGATGGGGTATTTTCATAAATGAAAAGGAGGTAAAAACTATAATTTACAGAACAATACTCAGCTTAGAAACTAACAAAATAAACTACAGAAATACGAATGATTGATGGACCTTGCAGATTCAGAAATTTGAAGTTATTAATATTTGGCTAAAAAATGAACTGGATCATAAAGGGAATTACTACTAATAGGTTTTGAATAGATGCATGGGACTCGGATACAGACCTCGCACTCCCTAATTCCCACTACGTATGGGCAGAATTTTCGAAGCTGCAGGTACTAGTTCACAACTGTCTGTCTACAAGATAATACTTTGGAGAAGACCCGAAGAAGCATCTAAGCTATTTCTAATCTCTCAGGGATTTCACGTGTAATTTCATGATGTCCACAATGATATCATATTCATCGAAGAAGATGGTGATCCGCTACTCTAGAATAGGATATCCTGCCATATTAACCTTTGGAGCATAATTTTTCAATTTGAAGAAGTTCCTGCTCAGTGCAACATAGAAAAAAAATATCGCGACTTCAGTAACTCTTGTCATCAAACTGACCTAAATATAATTTTCGGTGGCAAATTGAAAAGATTTCAGATGGATGGGTTTAGTAATCTCAGAAAACAAATTGTACATAGATAAAAGCATTCCTATCACCTAATTAATATTGCTCATATATTTCAAAGTCTCAGGTACATCCAGATTTTAGATCATAATGGGGTATTTTCATGAATGAAAAAGAATGTAGAACCTGTAACCGACAGAACACTTCTCAACTTATTTTCCAATTGCTTCACATACATGGGAATGTAATGAAATAAACAGATTTAAGAAATAGTAGTCAATGAACAACAGAATTACAAATAATTAACCTTGACGATTCAGTTCTTGTGCCTCAAAACTCAAGATGAATGATATGGTGTTAACGTCGTTGATCAGAGAGAACCGTGTTTTGAATTCATGGTTAGAATCTGGTTTCTCTGTTTCCCTTTCTCAGTGAAAAAGTTTCCCCATTCTCACTGCATCAATTTCTTACTAGGGTATATTGTCCACAATGTAGCTAGTGAAACTATTTAAATTTTATATGAGCTTTTTTATTGAACATCCTACGCTGCCTACCAATTACTAAGTTTTGCAATACAATTTTTTTTCCAACGTGCTTCTTTTTAGGAAACTGTGGTATTGATGAAGAGGTTGGTAACAGACTTGCACAATCTGCCTACAAGATGATTATTCAACCAGTTGGTGGTTACTCTGAGAAAAACTGGGGGAAGCATTAATCTCTGAGGGACTTCAAGAATGACAAGTATAATTTCATGATCTCCACAATAATATCATCTTCATCGAAGAAGATTGTGATCCTACTCTTGAATAGGATATCCTGCCATATTGATCCGTGGAGCATGATGTTTCAATCCGAAGAAGTTAAAATCTTGTGACTTCAGTGACTAGCCATCAAACTGACCTTAATATCACTTTCGGTAGCAAATTGAGATTCAGTTCTAATCATTGAGAAACTCTTCCAACTAAAACTAAGAAAAATTAGACGCAGCTTAGAGATTTTAGTAGATCTATGTATAATCACTCTATTAAATACCCTGTGGAAGCAACCATTTCTAAAATTTCCAGGGAACTTATTCACAAGAAATAAAACAACATTTCTTTGTGGTTCCACCCTCATCCTCCCAAGAGGACCAAAAACAAATTGAACACTGTCGCACTTCTGGATAAAAGAAAAGCTGGTAGGAGAGTTCCGTAGTCCAAACCAATGGAAATTTACAGTTTGAGAGGAAAAATCATAACGCTGAAAGCTGCTTTTGTTGCTGGTAATGTAATTGAACGAACCACCACTTGTTTCTGCCATGATTAATTTGTTACGGTTGGTGAAGAAACGGAGATAGATCAGAGAAAACTATGATTAATTTGTCGCCATCGGTGAAGTTACGGGATATATTAGGGAGAACTGTTGTTTTGAATTCAGGGTTATTCTTTGTTACTTATTTACAGAGAGAAGAAGGAGCCGCAGTTTGGATGAACATAATAGAGAAAGCTATACTGCTTATATATAAGGGTAAGGGATTCTTAGGGTTAAAGTTATAACCGCTCATTTCAATATTTACTGTCTGATCTAACGCCTCATACATATATTATACTGACACTACTCGTGGCTGACCTACACGAGTGTGATATGCAGATCGACCTTATGGGTAGCCATCATATGTTGGATGACAATTCTAAAGCTAAGTCTAGTTTCCAATGAAATTCATTTATTGAAAAGGAACCATTCACTAATACATTTGAAGATAATCAGATAACTTCAATAACAAAAGCTTAAGCGACACCAGTCCATACATGGCAATCTCGAAAAGTCAGTGTCATAACCGAAAATAGAGATTATAACACCATTATTTCACCGGAAAATTTTAAGATTTGTGTCACCAAACGTGGACAGAATAACATCACCAAAAGAGTTGGAACATGATATTCAAGGATCGAGATGTGATCACATGCTATTACGTATCAACGTTTCACTAGGAATCGACCAAGTCAAATCATACAAAGAGATTAATTATATCCATGGAAGGAAATTCATTTTCTTCCTCTCTAGACAACTACGAACAAAAACAATTGAAAAGTTAGGACTTTTCATGTTCTTTCCATTTGGATAAGAAACTCGAATACAAATTTTAGATGGAAATGCATGTACCCAACACAAGTTATCAAGAACCAATAATGTAAACCTTGATGGGTAGGCAGACTGGGTTAGCTCCCAGTCACTTTGAATCCCCTCAAGGACTTGAGCTTCTGCTACCTCCACCGGATGTTGGTTCCCTTAACGCTCATCCTGATGGTTAATAAGAAATTGACACGGTGATGCACACCCAATTGCAATGGTAAATTTCACCTCGAGGGCACAGGTATAAAAAATTAACATGATATTGTCTTCATCGAAGAGGATGGTGATCCTCTAGAATCCTCTTAATTCGTGGAGCATGATCTCATTTTCAATCTGAATAAGTTTCTTCTCAATGCAACATAGAGAAAATCTTGTGACCTCAATGACTCTTCTCACCTAATGATCTAAACATGATTTTCGGTTACAAATTGACATCATTTCAGATGGATGAGTTGGGTAATCTATAAAATTTGAATCTCAGAAAACAAATTGAGCATTCCTATCACCTGTGCTATTGCTCGTAAATTTGAAGGTCTCATAATTTCATGAATGAAAAAAAGGTAAATATAAAATAGACAGATAACTTCACAACTTCATGATTTAGTTGTAATTGCTTCACATACATTTGAATGTAATAAAATACACTATTTATGAATAGCAGGAGTACAATCAATTACGGAATTTCAAATGATTGATTGAGCTAGCTGATTCTTTCATCTAAAACTAAAAAAAAATGAGAAAAAGCTTAGATATTTCAGTAGATCTATGTACTCAAGCTATCAAATAGCCTGTAGAAGCAACCTTTTTCAACATTTCCAGGGATGTAAATCTTTTGTTGTTTTACCTCCTTCCACATAGTATCAGTAAGACCAGAATATGCCCTCATACATCCAAGATAAACCTGCTAAATAGAAAGCAGGAATGAGATTCCTATATTTTAACCATGGAAAATCTACAGTTTGAGAGGAAAAATTATAACGCTTGTTGTTGAATGAACCACCACTTGTTTCTGCCATGCTTAATTCGTAGTTGTTGGTGATAAAACTTTAGGATATGCTAACTTTGTTTCCTTCTCTACACGGAGAAGAAGGAGGCGCAGTT
>JAJJMA010268551.1:0-17614 GCA_023529015.1 Papaver nudicaule | reverse complement strand
TGTAACATTCGGCCTCTAAAATCTGGGTACTTTAGGGGCCGAATGTACATTCGGCCCTCACGATAATTTTTTTTAGAGGCCGAATAATTGGGTGTAAAAATTATTGAAACTCTGTGTATTATTCGGCCTCTAAAATCTAGGTATTTTAGGGGCCGAATGTTCATTCGGCCCTCACGATAAATTTTTTTAGAGGCCGAATGGTTGGGTGTAAAAATTATTGAAACTCTGTGTAACATTCGGCCTCTAAAATCTAGGTTTTTTAGGGGCCGAATATACATTCGGCCCTCACGATAAATTTTTTTAGAGGCCGAATGTTGGGGCGTAAAAATTATTGAAACTCTGTGTAACATTCGGCCTCTAAAATCTGGGTACTTTAGGGGCCGAATGTAGATTCGGCCCTCACGATAAATTTTTATATAGGCCGAATGTTGGGGTGTAAAAATTATTGAAACTCAGTGTAACATTCGGCCTCTAAAGTTTTGGTATTTTAGGGGCCGAATGTATATTCGGCCCCCACGATAGTTTCATATTAGGGGCCGAATGTATATTCGGCCTCCACGATAGTTCCCTTTTGGAGGCCGAATGTGACCTGCATATTGATTCCCAAACATAACAAATAACATAACCAAATAACAAAGCATTGCATACATAGATTAAGAGTTTAAAGTTTGAAAACAAAAACAAAGGATTCTAAAACAAACATGAATAAAAAAGTTTTTCAAGTTTAAGACTTTTAAAGATAAGAGTTGAAAGAATTCAAGCATTAAGAGTTTCATTGTCCACGCCCTCTTTTCGGGCGACCACCTTGATCATCAGCACCACCGGCTCCACTCGAACCTTCACCCTCCTTGCGCGGCCTCTTGCTTGCCATTGTGTCACTAGCATAGCTGTTAATCAATTGTTCCCATTCATCATGGCAGGCACTCCATTCGTCCACATCTATAGCTTTCTTGCACCCCATCTTAACCCTCATTTTCTTCAAAAGCCCCCTAGACTTTGAAACCTGTACACAGTTCAAATCAAAACAAAATGCTATCAGTATTACTTGCACAACCTTATGATATCAAAACTTGACAACTTCAAAATACTTACAAATAACTGTTTCGCCTTCTCCAAAACTGAGGAAGCTTTCTTTTCACCTTTGGCCTTGCTAGATCCTTCCGTGGCCTCTTCCGCCCTCCTTTGCTCATCTACTTTGGCTTGGGATTCCCGATTAATAATAAGAGGGTGAGAAATCTTATTATACCACTCCATGTACCCATCAGCCGTTTCAGCTGGATCGTCCGAGATGAGTCGAAATCCCTCCACACGAATATTGTTGGAGTCAAGTGAGTTCCACATTGCAACAGTAGGTTCGGGATAATAGTTGCCACACCATGAATGGTCGGTTCTCTTGGTATCATCGCTCCCGCCACCCTTTGCATTCAACTTGAACTTACTTGTCTCCGCAACCGGGATAGTTTGAACGTATCCCAATTGCCTTAGAATACGGCGGGGATCATACATGCCATAACCAAAGGGAAAGGGTAGAGGACCATAGTACGTAGAAATCGGCAAGTCTCGTTGTGAAACGATCGCACCGAGTTCAGGTTCACGGTTCTCGTAGGGCCTATAGGTGAAATCTTCGGCCTTCATCTGATCTAACCTCTTCCTCAACTCAACCAATCTTGGGCCTTTGTTCTTCAACTTGTTGACGTTCTCTATGAATTTGTATTTCGCCGTGGTAGGCATGGTAGAGTCGACGCTCTCATCGACTTTCTTCACCAACTCCAATTTATCAAAATGATCATAAATCCACCCCTTCATACAATTTTAAAACAAAAAATCAACACAAAATATATAAACAAGAGCATATGTGGATAGCACAGTTACATGGGTAGAGATTTACCTGGAATAAGTTCCAATTTCCTCCAAGGTTTTTAGTTTCATACCTAGAGGCTTTTCCAAGTTCGTTGATTAGGTGACCAAGCGAGGCGGTTCCCCAGGCGTACTCATCAAGAGTGGTGAGATCCCCCAACAACTGCAGATAGTTTGTACTCACCAAGTTCCCCGTGCTGTCCGGAAAGATGAGGGCACCAAGATGGTACAAGACATAAGCCCCAGCGGTATGCCTCACTTCTTCCTCGTCTACAACTCTATCCTTTGATTTGCCCAAGGTTCCTTCAAACTCTTTCTTCAAGTTCGCCAACTTAAAAAATCTAATCTTGTTTTTTTTATTCATACCCCCGAAGTCTTTTTCATCCACATCTTTCTTGGCTCTACAGCATTCGAGCTCAGCTTTAGGTTTCTCCCAACCGAGGACCTTCTTTGCCCAAGGATACATTTCATCCCAATTCATATCTGTAAAACCACTCCCACTGCTTTACCTCTAACCTTGAGGCCTTGGATGTGTTTCGGGGCGTCTGCTTCTATACCAACCTCACCGAAAGGCATGTGCATTGTTGCTGTCTCCGGTTGAAACCTTTCGACGAGAGCCGAACATGTTATCATATCATTCTCGGGCATACGACTTTTTATTGCCTCCAATAGACCAGTTGCCTCCACTAGAGCCCTTACCCCTTGCACCTCATTGTCAAGAGTCCATTTGGCAGCTTTCTGAGCTCTAAGTAAGCGGGTTGCATTAGCGGTATCCTACAACCCAACATAAATAAATAAGAAATCAATAACATAAATAAACGAATTGACCATTGTTTCTCAGTCGGTACACATACCTTGGTCTTATAGACTACGGAAGCATACGACTCCGCGTAACCAATCAACACCTTACCACCATCGCGTGGAAGACCATGGGGTTTTCCGTCGCTTCTAGGGTCTAGCAACAAGTCACGTGCAGGAACATTGCTATGGATGTTACGAGGAGTCAAAACCACCTTCTCTTTGCCTTTCCTTGATGGTTCAACATCTTCTTCAACGTCTTCTTGTTCTCTCCCCATCTCCGTAGATGATGGTTCACGGATAACCACGGACCCCGGCTTTTTGCCCCTATTTTCAGCACCCAAGGGTTTATCAGGATTGCGACCAACCGGTGTTTCTCCTTTTTTGTGCGGAGAAACTTCCATTTTCCTCTTCTTACTCCTAATATGTGTCATAAATTCAACTTAAAACAACCAATTTCAACTCATACAACAACCACAAAAATTAAAACACCAAAACAAGAAGAATTCAACACATTAAGCAGTACACACAACAATAATTCACAATTGAGCAACATGGTAAGAAAGTGAAATCATTGAAACAGTTGAACATTCGGCCTTCATTCTAATTTTTTTAGGGGCCGGATGTACATTCGGCCCCTATTCTAAATTTTTTTAGAGGCCGGATGTACATTCGGCCTCTATTCTAAATTTTTTTAGAGGCCGGATGTACATTCGGCCCCTATTCTGGGTTTTTTAGGGGCCGGATGCGCATTCGGCTTCTAAAAAAAAATAGAGGCCGAATGCAAACATTCGGCCCCTAAAAAACCCAGAATAGGGGCCGAATTGTTCTTCGTTCTCGAGAACAATGGAGCATTCGGCCCCTATTCTGGGTTTTTTAGGGGCCGAATGTTGATCTGTAACGGGTTTTTCTGCCCTAAATCCTTCGATTCAAGCATCAAAACAACATGAAACTTCAATAAAACAGCATAAAAAGCAAATGTGATGAAATGGGTTAGCGAAAATACCCTCGAATCGCTGCCATATCTCCTTTTCCACGCTCGATTCGAGTTTTCTCTTGAACTTGGGCAAGAGTTGGTTCTAACTCTTCCGGGGGAGATTCGGGTTGTTTATCACCTCGACCAGCCTTTTGTTTCGTCCTCACCATGATGATATAGAAGTCAAGCGATTAAGTTTTTGAAATCGACGAGGTCGATGATTTCGCGATTATTTTTCGCGAGGAAAACCGTTTTTGAGAAGAAGAGAAGAAAAGAAGGAGAGGAGAGGAGAGGGGGCGATTAGTGAGAGAGGGTTTTTTTTTTTTTTGGTTTTGGTTTAGGGATAAAATTAAGTATATATATGTTAATTAGTGAAAGGGTATACTAGTCATTTCAAGTGTTAATTGAGGGATAACTTAGTCATTTCATTGCAAGGGCGGAAAGGTAATTTCCGGAAGGCAAGGGCCTGCATACTTTGCCAAGGGCTCAAAGCATGTGCCTTTATGATTTCTCACCCCCAAGGAATCCCATTCAAAATGGCCTCATAACGCCTGTTTTGCAAACTTTGCAAGAGAGTGCAAGCAGTAAGCACGATCTGGTGAATTTAGGATTTTTTAATTGAATACTAAGAATTAAGCCCAAGCCCAAAACCAAGCCTTATTGGATAAGCGGTACTCGATTAAGCGAAAGCAATAGATTTAGGCTTCTCTTAAATGTAGTCCACACATTTAATAACCATAACTCATTTGACTTTGGTCAGTAGATACCGACTATAATTTAAATTTGACCTTTTTCTATTATTATCTATAACCCAAAAACTAGGTTAGTGAGTCACTGAGTCACCGAAAAGGTAAGACAATGAGTTCGTCAATATCACTTTGTCGTGAATCGATTTTTTTTTTCTTTAATCTTTACTCTTACTCAACCTCGATTCATCAGAATTCTCGACTATCAGTAGATAAAGTTACTTTTGATCTATATGAAATTGTATTGTGATTCGGGTTACTGAAATTGTTTAATATCCTCCATTAGAACTGTTCTTGTAACTCCCTTCAAAAAAAAAAAAAATGTTCTTGTAACAAAAAGGCAAATTATGTGGTCAGTGTAATCAATATCCAACCTAACGTTATGTGTGATCATCTTGAATATGACTCATTTAATTGACCGAACAAGAAAAGAATTAAACTCTGCAAACACGTCTCAAGAAATCATCCCGTCACTGAAATCATATGATTACAATGGATGTTGAATTAGAAACTATTCATCATCAAGACTTAATTATGACATCACAAAGCATTTCATGGACATCATGCATACGGGGTAAGCACAGTGAAGGATCTAGAATTTTTTTCTTGGGGGACAATCCATGTAGACAAAATGGCGGCCGTAGGGCGCACAATTTTTTGAGCTTTTATTCAAATTATTTTGATTTAAATGGCATCATCTAGAGAACAAACAAATAAAAAAATATATTTAACTACCTAATCTTATACTCCCTCCGTCCCACATAAATTGAGCTAGTTGGTTTTTCATTTTAGCCCTAAAATCTCCTCACAAAAGCCCTAAAATCTCCTAACAAATCTTATGAAGCTCAGTCCTCCTTTGTTCAAGGTTTCGATGTCGCTTCATCTGACCCTACTTCCTATTTCACTCTTCAGGCTGATGATAAGCATGTGTAATTGGCAATCCACCTATATAAGAAGAACAAAACACAGTCATTGCTGAGCAGAAACTTCTTCTTTCTCCAGGTTATAATCAGATACCCTACATTACCATCATTAAAAAACACTAAATCTAATACACAAAGACAACAGAGCCAAAATCAAATTATTCTCCTCTGCTCAAGCCTCGCACACTCCAATTTCCGCTTTAGAAAGTTCATAAAAACAAACAGCAAATCAAAACCAAACCACCCAATTTCCCACGAACTACAATTCAAATAACCAAATCCTAAGAACTTGCTTAGATTACACACCTCTCTTTGTTTTAACACTTCGTTCTTCAAACCAGTTTCTAAAAGCTTGCTTGCACAAAAGACCATCTTGCAAAGATGATATCAGTTGATGCTCTTAACTTTGAAGCTATCCACAACTTTCTCTGTTCAACATTAAAACGTCTAAAAATGTTCTTCTTGTGATTGGTATCGAGCATTTCAATCACTCTGAGCTTTTCTTCCAAGGTAATTTCAGACACGAAAATTAACTGTGGCTACCACTTTTGTGATACCACTGCTACCAACATTAGGTGGCACTTAATTAAATCGCCACATCACCTGAAATGCAATTACTACCTATCATCTTCCTCTTTCTACGTCTTGCTTCTTTATCTTGCTATAACTTTTTTTTTCCTTGAACAAACTTAATTCAAAAAATATTAAGATAAAGATCTCCCTTTCAAAATCTATCAAATTCAATTACGTGAAAACCCTATATATTCGTATTTCAAAATTCTAGATGTTAAGTAAAGCTCACTTGTGATGATCATTTACAGATTCTCAACGGATTAGGATCAGAATCCAAAGTTAGATCAAACCTGCGGTGGAAATGGATGTAGTGGTAGACAAATCAACAAATGAAAAAGGAACCCTCACTACATCCTCGTGAGGAAATATAAGATTGAAAATGTAACACAATTTGAAAATATAATTTGTTTCTTATGACATCATGGTAAAAAGTTAATTAATCTGATGTATAGGGTCTATTGTGTTATATTTGTGAAATGAAATCTTCCACAAGAATATTTGTTTTCCACATTTTCAAATATTCAATCTTCACTGCATCCTTGTGAAGAAATATCATCGTTTTCAAGCCCCACTATATTGGCAGAACAAATCTAATGGAGACACCATCAACAAGATCGTCGCAATGAAATGTAACAGCAGAATTAATGGCTCTGTAAGAATAATCAACTTTGAAGACGATTTATTTCCCTCAATTGATTTGTACAAATATGATAATTCCCTTGAAAAACAATGACAAAATCGACACACAGAAAGCAGCAACACGTGGACCGCCACATAATGTTGGTTGCATTTGGTAGCACCAAACTGGTAGTCACAAAACGGGGTTGTTTCAGACATGCCATAAACAATATCCCATAGTTCATTCTCCTTCTTATCCTTTTCAAGTCTGCGATCTTCTCTTTCTTTGGCCTTCTCTTTTGCATTTTCCACAATTATAACATGCATTGACTCAATAGTAGCAGCAATTGATGAGCTGTTCATAATCAAATTTTCTATGTATTCTGCCTGGCCTATGGGAGGGGAAGATGCAGAAGAATTATTAATGTAACTCCTTGCTCTTTTCCTTGGAACCGTCTTTTCAGTATGAAATTTCTGTGTGTTCATATCTTGAGAATCATCGGTACCCAATTCACCATTTTCCTCTTGGGAATAAGGTTCATACGATACGCCAAAAACGTTATCATATTGCTCCGCACGAGTACTGTTAGTATCTTCGACATCATCGTGTTGATCTTCCTCTGTACAAGTTCTAGCATTTGTACCATCTTGGGAAAGATAAACTGTTACTTTTCCAGATGCACATTTGTTCCCAACAACAAGAAGCAAGTCTCCATAGTGTCTCCCATGTCCTAGCCTAAGGTGATTATGATTTGAGTGTCCCTGTTGACACAAAGTAGAAATAAATCTCTGTATAAATCAGAATTTAACTACACAAATTACTTTCCAATGAAGAACATACACATACCTCCAAGTAGTTATCCCACATCTCATCAGTTCCATCAATCATTTTTGTATCTGGGTTCCAAACGAATCCAGAACTACACTTAAACATTTCCTGGTACTGACCCAATCTATTCTTGAACCATCTATATTTCTCTTTAAAGTTCTCATAAGTTTTGTTACATTGGCATATTCGGTTAAGTTTCGGTAGTATTCTGGTCTCTACCGTTTTCTTAGAAAAAGCTCCACTCTTGTCTTTCCGGTGCTCAAGTGTTGCGTCTACTAATAATTTCAGTAGTTCATCAGTCTCTTGTTCAGTCCATTGATCGTACGAATTCTTTTTGTTGCTGCTGTTTTCAGTCTCTTGGCTGCAACCGTCCATTCTACAGTGAGAAAAAAAATAGAATTACAGCATATATACCTATAGGAAGTGAATCATTTATCTGCAATATCTATATACCCAATAATATGCAATAGTAGGGCTACAAATACAAATGCAACTCTAAGAATTCTGGAGCTCTAGCTGCTTAGCTTCCTCCCCCACACTCTAGCAAACCCGTATTCTGAATCCGAAATGATATACCGTCAGGTAGTGCGAAGTATCAGATGGTAAGCAATGACAAACCGTGCAAATGCAATTGTAAGTATATAGATTTCAGATTTACAGACTTTGTTAAAGTGCTATCTACCGGAGTCAATTTTCTTTCTATAGCTGCGTATTTAGTGGACACACTAAGAACCACAGCCGTTTTCTCGAACATGGATCAGTACGAAAATGAACAAGACAGGAAATACAAGTAACATACGTGCAACCAGTTTCAAAACTTCACAGCTAAGGTAAAGTAAAGACACAACATTGACAACGAGTTAAGCACAAACCACAAGAAGTTACTTTCGTGAGTTCTTGAGGTGCATTTTGGGCTCAGTGAGGAAGGCACAACCAACCCAATATTCCTAACTCTTGTAGTATTAAAAAGAGAGTTCTAATCTTGAGGTGTTTAAATGGCAAAAGAAATTAGAATTACAGCATATATACCTATAGGAACTGATCATCTATCTGCAATACCCAATTAACATTGCAATAGTAGGGCTATAAATACTAATCAACCAATTGTGCGTCTAATGAATCACAAATAATCTATAGGAACTGAACTATTGGCATTGATAGAAGCTATGATTTCAAGCAAACAAAAACAAAAACAAACTAGGCATTTAATCAATACAAACCATTAACCAAAAAAAATATGTACGAAATATCATGTCACAGCAGCATAATCATTTCTGTATCATCAACAAAACATACAGACCTTGCAATACCATCAAACTCAAGACCAATAATAATCAAACAATCAGGATTATACAAAAATGATAAAAGTGATAACATCATCACATAGATATTGCCAAAAAAAAATTTGAAAACCATACCTGAAACTCAAACGTTATTTTCCTATTCCCAAACTCTCTCCTTTTTTTGAGAGATTTTCACCAAGCCAAAAATATATATATATATATATATATATACAAACTCCCTAGAACTCTCTAGAATAGCAGACTCCCAAAAATTCTAGAGTTTTGGCAATAACAGAGATTTCAAGGTTTCCTTAAAGTCCCCAAGCACTAACAGGTGTTTTATAGGGAGTTTGAGAAACTCTCCTAAACTCCCCCACCACTAACGGGGATTTTAAATGACTTTTGTAAACTCCCCCAACTACTAACAAAGGATTTAGTACATTTCAAATAACCAAATCCTAAGAACTTGTTCTGATTATACACACCTCTCTGAAACGCAAAGAAACAAAGAAGTCCCCAAATCAACACACAATTACATACTCAAAACATCATAATGACTTCAATTTTAATACCCATATTCTAAAATTGAATTACCTGTTCACTTGTATCATTCAATTCCTGTTGTTGACGCTGAATACCTTCTGTAAGTCCCAAAATCAATTCACTTGGATCCCTATTGATTGGAAATAAAGACGTGAAATATTATCTTGACGACAACTCTATTTACATACGGGACATGTGGTTTGCCTACCATTACAGTATTCTAACCACTGTTGTAAACTACACAGAAAGGAAAAACCGAAATTAAAAGAAAGCCATTAAAGTGAAGAATTAATAAGACCATCGAGAGAGATGGAATACTGACCAGAGCTCATGAAAGACATGACTACATGAGATTGCTTGTAGATCTTCCATCAGTGGTTTTAGATCTTCATAACAGATTGTAAAGATTACTTTCCCAAATTCAATCTCATTACTACCCATTTCTGATACAGAGAAGAGAGAATATCTCTTCTTTAGGGTTTTTGAAAGAAAAAAAACGAATTTCAACCTCCCAAGTCTTTCGAAAATGAAAAAGGGAAAATAACACCAAATTTCTTTTAGCGCCAAAGAGTGGTTGCTGGTCCGGAGGTGTGTAATATATGCCCGCTGAAAGCCTCGCAGTCGTAGCATGTACCGCCCAAGTCTTGGAGAGCCCGTTACTGCCTGCAGCCTATTTAATGAAGAACCTTGCTCCTTGTTTGGTTGGGAGAACTGGAGGCTAGATAATCCAATTCTAAGGGAATCGGTCTAGTCCTCACAACCAAACATGTCAAATAAATTCTCGCTAACTCAGAAATTGCAAATTTTCTCAAATCAACACAATCTCCACTTTTTTTTTTTAAAAGGTTGGATTTATTTAACTGGCAAGAAAAGAGTTACAGTTTAGTGTTTTTGCAACCGCAGCATACAATTGCAATTACAAATAAGACTCTAATCTTGAATCCAGACCATATGCACAAACGGGCGAACCCTAGAACTATCAGACCGTTGTTGTTGCGCTGCATCCTTAGCTTCATCTGAGAGATCTCCTTCCAAATCGGATACCCAAACCTCCTAACAATAGTAACCTTGAACTTACACCAGCATAGACACCAATCAACAACATGGTGCCAAGACCAAATGGTCTTGCTGACGGATACACTAGAAATGCATCCAAATTTTTGAAACAGTGACCACATATATGGTCACTCTTGACCTGACTTCCTGAGTCGTATCCGTAAGAAGTAGATAGCCACCAAGAGAAGTAATGAGCAGTGTAATCGCCAACACGAGATAACTGATTGGGGGAGATGCACAACCATTGACAGCTAACCAGATTCCCTCCCAAAACCCGGTAGCTGTGAGCCTAAGCTCGCATTCCTTATGCGAGCTTTGGTTGTTGCCAAAAGCTCGCATTCCAGAAACAAGTGTAATAACAGCAGATGTTTCCAGATCTTCCTCCTCTGCTAATAATTCTGTACAAGACATCTTCCAACCTGGTGCAGCTTCTTCATTTCTAGTTTCTTGTGTCTTCTTAAAAGGATTATGAATGTAGTTGATGTCAAAGTTGGAAATTGGTTTGAGTTCTCCAGTAATAATTTTAGATGGTGTCGAGAATCTTCTAGGAGAACGTTGTTTCCTCAGTCTTGCAGTCGGAATTTCAAAAGTAGGATGTGCCAATGATAGTGCACACGCCACATCTTTCAGCTGAGCTTTCCCGGAGGTAGTGGCGCCGCAAACGAAGGAGACGGTTGAGTTTCTAGTTGAGCAGTTAAATTTTTTGTAGCTGGATTTACTCTTCTAGAATATGTTTTTAGAGTTGTCTCCTGATCATTATCCATCACACCTTGTTGATGCTGATGTGCGTTAACTTCAATGAGGCATTTCTTTGATCCCTCAACCTGGTCATCTCTTCCTGATTCTTTAGCAGAGTCTTTAGGAGAATCTTCAGAAGAGGCTTGTTGGTGTGTAAGATGTTGTTCAGTACTTGTGTTGTTAAGAGAATCATGAACAACTGCCTGACCTTTAGGGATCTTCTTTTCTTTCTTGTGGGTATATGTGACCACAACTTTGGGAATTCCATGCACCATTGCTATCTTCATGTCAATGGAAGCCTCCTCCTTTTTCAGAAATTCACAAACTGGAAGAATCCAAGATGCAGCAAGAAAACTGGGAAGATTGCCAAAATTCGGGTTCAGAAAACCCGGCTCTGTTGTGTCTTTTTTCTGGGCCCGGTCCAACCTATCCAAATGATGTAGGATATGTGTATCCAGATCCATATCAATGTTGTTAGCCGCTAGATTTGAATTGGTTGTGTTAACCCGCTTTTCCGATTGTGGCACCCCTTCAAGAATAATGTTATCCTTAAGGATATAATCTATTTTCTCTCTTCTTTGTCTGAGCCTCCCTTCATACATACCCTGCTGACCATTTTTTTTGTTTTTCTTTAGTTGGAACCTCCTTAGCTGGCTGAGATATCTCCTTAGGAAGTGTAGAACATTGGCCTTGAGTACCATTTGAGTCGTGAAACAAGTATTGAAAGAACTGACCTTTGAGCCTACTATCATGCACCTGTTTTTGAATATCTGTAGTATGTTTGTTTGCTCTGAAGGTGGCATGCATAGCAGAATCCATGGAAGACTTAGAAGGCCTAGAAGAAGGTTTAGCAGTAGTGAACTAGAAATCCATTATAACTTCTGAATTCGCAGGAGCCAAAGAAAGTTGGAGAAAATATATGTTATACCTCTTCATCTTAGGATCCAGGCGATGAAATGGGAAGCTAGGAAAATTAAGACGAAGAAGATTCACATTTGTTGTACATTCTCTTTCTAAATGGCCTAAGAAACCACATTTGAACATACCATAGGCATGTTTTGGTAAACAAACTGAACCCAATGCAAGATTCCCAATACTTCAAACTCAAATCCTGGAACTACTGGATTACACAAATCCATCATAAGTTTAACCCTAATTGAGTTTTTCTCCTTTTTAACTTCAAGAGGGAACCCAGTTTCCGTTGTGACAATCATTGAATTTACCGTATCCTCAATATTAGGTGAGTCAGGCATATTGAAGATATTCATCCAGAATATTGCATGCAAGAAACGGCTTCTTTGATTTTTGATGAAATTTTGCCAATCTTCGAGAACCAACATTGTGTTATTGTGATGCCAAGTTTGTTGAGCAAGTACATGATCTTTATGAAACTTGTGACTAAATGTTACCTGATAAATGCTCGATGAGTCCGTTGTCTGGATATTCTGGAATTTCATTGGTTCCGATAACGTTGTTAGGATGTTGTGTAAGCCATTAAGAGAAATGTTTCCAGCAATAACTTTGACTGCCAAACAGTTCGCCAACTGGTCCTGCATGAGTCCTTTAAGATTTTTAGTTAGCTGTGATATTGAAAGTTGATGATGAAGTCTTTGTTGATGAGTATTGGAATTGTACTTTCCCAACTCAACGGTTGACGGAATCTTCAAAAGGTTTGTTTTATTTGTGTTCTTAGGAATCCATCTATTTGGTTTAGAAAGTTAAGAATCCAAATCGGATTTCATGTGGTGATGAAAAGTTTGGCTAGAAAGGCCGTGAATGAGGATTTTGTATTCGATGAATCCAAGTTTTGAATCCTCATTTTTTCCCAGTAATGATTAAAATTCTCTCGGGTTGAGTAACAGAGAAAGTGAAAAAGCAACCAAAGGTAACGGGTTAACTGAACGAAACACGTTACCAACCATGCGGAGAGAGAGTGTAGGGTGGTGAGGTGGAAATTGTGGTACTGGATTGGGTGTTTGGGCTGACATGGTTGGAACAGTGCATCGGGGGTTTGAAACTGAACCGGATTATCACGCAAAGGCTGCATGCAGCCGTAAAATCTCGGACAAATATATTGAAATCTCCAAAAGCTCAAGCAGGGATCGATGGAAACAAGAATGAAGAATATTTTTGGATTGAAAGTGCATAGAAAATCCAAGAACTCAGGGAAATAACCACAACAAGACCGGAGTGACAGAATTGATTCTCCCAAAGCAAATGCAGTTTAGACAGTAAGAAGAGGGTTGAGATGGAGAAGAGAAGTCCAGCAATCGATAGTACATCGGAAACCAAACAAGAAATACAAGGAAAAACAGTTACATATTAAGAATAAAACCGCAAAGCAATGAAGAAGAACCTGAATTTGCAACATGCACGTCTAGTTAGGTGATATACAGATCTTGAAAATGTTTGCAAACTTTAAAATCCATTACTGAGTTAGAGTTGATGATGCCAATTTGCAAAGCTATCTCAACACAATCTCCACTTAGTGTCACTACTGTAACTGAAAAATACCTTCATTAATAGAGGTATGCTGCACAAAGACGACCTGCCATCACTATTCAACATGTTGTTGAAGCTGCTGATGATTAGTCACACAGATTGTTGGGTAAGACATTTGCAGCATAAAGGACATCAAGGAGGAAATAAGTGTTATCTTGAAGAAGCGTAAAAAAAAGTTATGGCTAAAACAATGGGCTTCGACTTATTTGTCTTCAAATCATAAGGGTGAGAAAAATGTCCATACCCGCGGATTTCATCCGCATCCGTCTGCGAAATTGGGGATGGATAGCCAATCTGCAACCCTATGGAGTGGACATGGGTGCATTTCCCAAATCCGCAAATTTGGCGGACTGAACGCGGGTGGATTATCAAATCAGCGGATTATCCGCACCCATAGGTAATACAGGAATTACATTAATATATCAGGGTTAATAGAGGAAACAAGTTGTGATCCATCTATAGCTAAAATATCAATTCTCAGCAGCTCTCGTTTATTTCTTCTTCAATTAGGAAATATCTTGTCCAAAGCCGAAGCTAATGCCATGACTTTAATTTTTACTGTGCATTTAGACTATTGTTAATATGATGGATGAAGAAAGTAGGAACATTTTTTATATGCCTGGTGTTGATGGTGGATTTTGACATAAGGGTAAAATAATAAACAACACAAGTGCATTGTTTCACACGATGATTTTTAAGAGGCTCAGTAAAAAAAAAGTAATGGGTTTGGAATAAGCCCATGTTCGAAAGAATGAGTCTTTGCAATTACCCAACAAAGCATAGTGAGCCACCACTTAACTAGGAGAGCAGGACTATTGCAGCGACTTTGTTCACATAAGGGTGATCATGGGTACATAATCTCCTTTAACATCATTGATCAATAGTATGGGCTACGGCAACGATCACAATTTGGTGTAGCCATTGGAAATTATAATTTAACCGGAAGAGTGGGACTGGCCACGACGACTGTGGTTTCAAAAGATGCCTTGGCCAGACTATGGCCAAGCCTATCAGGTAGCGCCAGACTATGGTGTGCCTTGGCCAGACTATGGCCAAGCCTGATTGGACGGCGACAGCCTATGGCGTAGCTTGGCCAGAGTATGGCCAAACCTATCAGGCAGCGGCAGACTATGGCGTGGCTTGGCCAGACTATAGCCAAGCCTAATTTGACGGCGACAATCTATGGCGTAGCTTGGCCATACTATGTCCAAGCCTATTAGGCAGCGCCATACTATGGCATGCCTTGGCCAGACTATGGCCAAGCCTGATTGGACGACGCCAACCAATGGTGTATCTTGGCCAGACTATGGCCAAACCTATCAGGCAGTGCCATACTATGGTGTGCCTTGGCCAGACTATGGTCAAGCCTGATTGGACGGCGACAGCCTATGGCGTAGCTTGGCCAGAATATGGCCAAGCATATCAGGCAGCTCCAGACTATGGCGTGCCTTGGCCAGACTATGACCAAGCCTGATTGGACGGCGCCAGCCTATGGGATAGCTTTGCCAGACTATGTCCAAGCCTATCAGGCAGCGCTAGACTATGGCGTGCCTTTGTCAGACTATGGCCAAGACTGTTTGGACAATTTGCTAAGTTAATCTCCACAAGTTATTCATGGTACTATGATAAAGGTAATCCCATACTAGTACGTACTCCGGCCAGCAATGCCTAAGGCATTTCTTGAGTATTTATGCCCTTCTAGTACGAAAGGCATCTCACATCTTTAAGTGTTTAAGTGTTTTCTCTTTCTTATAATAAGTATTGCTAAGACTCAGTGTCCAGCGACAGCAAAATCTAAACAATTCAACACAAGTTGACTCGAACAACGAGTCATACTTAAGAAGTATTATTTAATAGAGATGTCAAACGTGTCACAAATGGGGGGATTTACATTAGGGTTTTGGTCTGGCGGTCTACGGCAGTTGTGGTGTGACACCCACTTAGAAAGAAGTTATGTTCGTGGGAAACGTTGGCATAATGAGTAGTGTGCATGACAGGCAGTTAAGCTATTCCTGCGGAAGTAACCCCACGATTCCACTATCTCCACTTTACCATTTTCCTCCACGACTAACAAGAGATCAGTGTATTTCTGAACATACTATAAATAAATGATACCATCTATTTTCCAAGGACAACACACAACCGACAGCTCACAAAACTTACAAGCTACTACTCACAAGCCACAAGTTTACGTCAAATCCTTACAAACCTTAGAGAAAACCAGGTTGTCATCGACAACCCTCATTCTTCTAAGTTGTTCAGAAACCACACATAATACCTTTTTCACCTGGAAATACCTCGTCTCATTCTTTCTCTGATTTCGTCCCTAAGACCAACCTCATATCTCCTTATCTGTGACCGAAGAAAATCGGGAACGACCATTGTCTTTGTTTATGCCAGATTTGTTCGACTTTGATCTCTTGAACTTCAAAGTACTCTTTTGCAGTAAATTGTTTTTCACCCTAAAACAATTGGCGACCATAGTGGGAGATCAATTGCTCTGTTTCAGAAAACCTCATTTAAGGATGGTCAAACTTAGGTTGGGATCAGACATCAATAAAATTAACTTTACACCCATAGATAGTGACGACGCCATCACCAATGCAATTCCAGCCGTCCTCACAACCCAGTTATCATCTTCCCCTAGTGCGAGCCCTGTGCTCTCAAAGATTGTTCCTACTCCAAAATATCCATTCTGATCAAATGAAGACGGTAGATCCTCGAACCAGAGCACGTTCTTATCTGGAATCCCTGATGTCCCATCCAAGCCTACGAAGAGATGTTGCGAAGACAACCATGCGCAGTTGTGACGGACCGAAAATTTAGGCCGTGACCGGGTTGGCCAATCCAAAAACTCCCGCGCCAGCGCCACTTCCAGCACCCCCCCCCCCCCCCCCCCAGCGGGCATTTTCGCAAAAGGGATGTGACTATCATCTCTCCTCTCCCTAGCCAAGGGAGATTAAGATGATATGAATCACCTTGTGCTGAACCGTGCAGATCGGCTGCCTACGTACCCTATGCCAGTGGAGGGATCAAGCACATCGTAGTTCAAAGAGAAAAAGCGGGGATACCGAGATATACCACCAACTTTTAGTTTTCGTGAACCTAGTTGATTATGGTTGTTTGAACGATCTCACAAATCAATATTCAAACAACAACCAGAGTATAATTCAGAGAACCGAACCCTAACAAGAACGTAGTTCTCGTAGATTTCAATAGAGATGGATTCACTCAAAGGTTGAATCAAAAAACTTGCAATTACTTCTATTATATAGATCAGAGACAATATAATGCGGAAGGGAAAAGTAATGCAAGACACCAGAATTTTGTTAACGAGGAAACTGCAAACCTAGCAGAAAAACCCCGGGACCTCGTCCAGATGTGAACACCCTCAGTATGAACGGTATACAGACGCTAGCCTACTTTCAAACTTCGGACTGGACTGTATCGAGACTGAATTCACCCTACAAGCAATTCAGCTACCGATGTGCTCCTACGTCTCTTGGCTCCCGCAGTAGCCTACGTACTTGATTCCCCTAGCTGACGTCCTTTACAGGCCTAGGAGTTGCTCCACTTCCCTTCGTGAAGACTAGTGCTACCCTGCCTCTAACAGGACGCCTAAAAGTATCCGAGTAATCAAACAAGAATACGATTGTGATTTCCTTTAGACTTAAAGTCAAGGTTAATAAAAATCGATATGTTGAATAGGGCTTATTGATCTAGCCTAAACAACTTTACCTCCAAACGCGAGACGAACTTAGTATGAAACCTAGTTCGTGAATTTGCGTTTGGGAACTTCTAGGGTATTGTCCGGTCAAACCCACTAGCGTTGGTATGTCAAGCTAATTGTCAGTTTTAGGTGTCAAAAGTCAATTCTTGATTTAGCCTACTAGAGTTTAGATTTCGGAAATGGGATATAGACAAAGTAGTAGAGACCTTGAAGACGAAGACTGTGAAGACAAAGAAGACATCAATTATTCTTCATCGATAAAAGGTTAGTAGGAGTTATGACTTTATGGATTTTCTTCTATTTCTACTTCATCTATTCTTTCAAAATAGTCGACTACTTTAGTAGTGATAATAGTGATTGAGATCGTGTTCTTGCGTAACATGGCCTTGTGTCAAGACCAGTGTTTGATCCCACAAATACTGTGAGTCAAGAATGTATGAGA
>JAJJMA010268539.1:25327-41698 GCA_023529015.1 Papaver nudicaule | reverse complement strand
AGACTACTATGCAGAAAAGCTTGATCAAGAGTATCTTCATCCAAAATCAGAAAGAGGTGTTCCTAATGCACACCACGTGATCAACGTTCGCACTTCGCATGAATTTATTCGCAAGCTTAAATTTGTGCTGCAGAAGATTGAAGACCTCTTGGAAAATCCTCAGAAGAATTGTAAAGAGGAATTACTGTTCTTCAAGTCTCTTTTCAAAGATTGGACAGGTCTCCCAGAGTCAGATTATAAGGATTGCAAAATCATCATCAAAGAACTCTTTGAGTATCCAAACGAACTTCGTATTCGTACAACATAGGTAACTCCTTATTAAAAAGCCTTTGTCTTTTCCGTAGGGTTTGGGTAAATCACTATGCTTGAAGTAGTCATCTTTTGATTTAAGCATGAATTGCTTGTACTACTTCCATGTTTTCTTTTTCATCAATTAATCGAGGTTATTAAATTAAAATCTTAATTGATGATTGCAATGCTTGATCTTAATTGATTATCTTTATGAATGAATGGCAAAACCGTGAACTTGCTTTTTTAGCCATACCACCCGTTCGGGTAAAGCAGTTCATGACAGATTATCAAAATCCATGCTTCTGACTCTTATGGCTAAGAGGAGATGATTTTTTATAATAAGGTACCTCGTAGACTACAATGTTGAACTCCGCTGGATTAAATATTGTACCTTTAATTCTTAGTCTTACAACCACTATGAAGGGGTAACCTAATGTTTTCTCTAAAGGCGATGGTTGACTGAAACTCTCTGAGAAAGTAGGAAGATTAAACCTTGAATTCCTGTTTGACCATAACTGGCTAGGAAAGAAAAACACATCTACAATTTCACTTGTGAAAATTGTACCCAAGAATTTATTCTAAAACCTTGCTTGGGAAGGTAGTCGCGTTGTTCCTTATGGAATGACACATTATGGGGGAGAGTTCTTTTTGAACTTGTGCTTCATGGTAATATCTTTTTGGGGAGTGCGGCTGTGGAATCTACGAGAGAATTGCATCTTTTTATCTCTCGTTTCAGGTATGCTTACCTTTGTCTACATTGATTATTGTGATTTTATGAGGATTCCTATATTTCTTTTCTTTGTCTATTTTTATGACAAAAATGGGGAGAAATCTTGTAGTAAGGGGGAGTAAAATCGATGTGCTTGTCATGTCAAAGCAAAAGTTAGTGTATTGAGTAAGGGGGAGAACATATCAAATTGTGTAGTATCTTGAAGCATCGATGCAATATGCTTACAAGTTTTACATACTACTCAATTGCATAACAAACTCTTGTTGGACTATGTCCATCTGGAAACCAAGATGTGTGGTGACTTTGAGTTTGTTATCTATACCTTGAATCTTCACTTGCAGGGACGTTCTTATCTGAAGACGCTGAAGATTACAAGAAGATCAAGTACATTATGGTTTGGGCTAAAAGATTTTACTTTTTGAATCCATATGTAAGATTGGTTTTTGTCACTAAAATTGACAAAGGGGGAGATTGTTAGAGCATTGCTCGGTTGAACCCACTGATGTTGCTATCTCAAGTCAGTTGTCAAGTTTATGAGACAAAAACACAATCTTTGATAAGTTTACTCTACAACCTCGGACTAGGATAGTTTTAGGTAAGCGAGACGAAGACTGATGAAGACGAAGACCGAAGCTTACTACTTGATAAATCATAACGTCCTCGCTAAAGGTTAGAAAGGTTTTTCCTTTCCGTATCGTATTTACCATTTCTATCATATTAATAGTCTATGATGTAGTTTATATGATCCGAAGGTATTCTAGGATTTTCGCCTTTGCATTTGTCACACTTGTGATAATATGTATAGGTAGAGTATGTTGAATTGTCTCTTGAAATGACCCCAACGGTGAACGCGTACATGTGTTGCTTTTGACATTTCAGAGAACGAGCAAAGTCTGTATGAACGCGTACATACAAGTTCAAGAATTCTCCTGAATTCTCCTGAACTCTATTGACTGCTCTATGAACGCGTTCATGAACGCATACATATAAGCCATGCGAAAACTTCCAACTTCCATATCTTGAAGTTTTCGGTCTAGGCATGATTAGTTCTCGGACTTGTCATTACTTGGCCCATGGAATACAACTACTTAATCCAAGCGATGTTCAAACATGATTTGGACCAGAAGTCGCAAACCTTCAATCAAGGTTGAGTCTTCTCTAACTTTTGGCCTTGTCCAAAGTTACATGAAGATTGAGAATGGGTAATCAAGCTATGGACTTTCTTAGTTCCGGAACTTGCTTGAGCCCTACTCAAGGTTGCTTAAACTTTAAGCAAAGCCTCCCTTGGTGATCACTATAAATAGATGACCTTCTGCAAGATACAATCTTAATCCTCTACACATCTGTGTATCCTTGCATAAAGGTTGGTCGTCATCTCGAAGTCCTTTTGGACTACGACTATTGAAAGACTTCACTTGAGGATCGTGAAGAACATGTCGGAAGTAAAATTCCATCCTGTATCTTGGGTCGATTGAATATTTTCAATCTTATCACAACCAAGATTTGATAGAAACTTCGTAAGGTTGATCTTGTATCGTAAACTCTAGAAGTTCCCAACGCAAATTCACGAACTAGGTTTCATACTAAGTTCGTCAAGCGTTTGGAGGTAAAGTTTTTTAGTCTAGATCAATAAGCCCTATTCAACATATCGATTTCCATTAACCTTGACTTTAAGCCTAAAGGAAATCACAATCGTATTCTTGTTTAATTACTTGGATACTTTTAGGCGTCCTGTTAGGGGCAGGGTAACGCTAGTCTTCACGAAGGGAAGTGGAGCAACTCCTAGGCCTGTAAAGGACGTCAACTAGGGAAATCAAGTACGTAGGCTACTGCGGGAGCCAAGAGACGTAGGAGCACATTGGTAACTGGATTGCTTGTAGGGTGAATTCAGTCTCGATATAGTCCAATCTGAATTCTGAGAGTAGGCTAGCGTCTGTATATCGTTCATACTAAGGGTGTTCACATCTGGACGAGGTCCCGGGGTTTTTATGCTAGGTTTGCAGTTTCCTCGTTAACAAAATTCTGGTGTCTTGCATTACTTTCCCTTCCGCATTATATTGTCTCTGATCTATATAATAGAAGTAATTGCAAGCTTGTTGATTCATAACCTTTGAGTGAATCCATCTCTATTGAGATCTACAAGAACTACGTTCTTGTTAGGTTCGGTTCTCTGAACTATACTCAAGTTGTTGTTTGAATATTGAATTGTGAGATCGTTTAAACAACCACAATCAACTAGGTTCACGAAAACTAAAAGTTGGTGGTGTATCTCGGTATCCCCGCTTTTTCAACAACGAATATAGTTGTGGAATAAAGTAAATCACACACGCAAGATTTTGTTAACGAGGAAACTGCAAACTGGTAGAAAAATCGTGGGACCTCGTCCAGACTAATATGAATACCCTTAAGAATCAGTTCACCATACATGCCTACTATCAAACTTCGGTCACGATGGCTAAGACAATATGATCCAAACACAACAATCACACTGCTTCCTTTCAGTATTCTTGCACCTCCAATCACGTAGTGATCACGCACTTGTAATCCCTTAGAAATAGATGCACTTTACCATCGTCTAAAAGTTGATCCATAATTCGTCGTGAAGACTATTGTCACTCAACCTCCAATCGGACGACTATATTTCTTTTAGGACCCTTAGATCAATACGGCAAGGAAAATCCGTAGATCTCAACTTTGGTCAATAACCCAATAACACAGTTATTATAAAATGGTTTTTCACCAAATCAAGGATCTTCCGTTTAATATTCTAAACTCCTTGATATTACAACAAGGCTATTGCGTCTACGATATTAATCGTAAAACTCTTTGTTAGTCCCAGATACAATCAAGTCAATAGATAACAAAAATGATTTGAATAAATCAAGATACTAAACAATAAAATCATATCCAAATAGACAAACTCGATTTCACTTGATACGATCTATCAGGTTGGCACAAGAACAACGTTCGCTTACAAATTCAGGTCGATAGAGATCAACTACAGTTCTTCAACACGATCTTGAGTGGCCTTATATCGGAAGAGAATGACCATAAAGTAAACAAGATCGATCTATGAAGAAACTATAAAGGTCACTTATACGCTTCTTGGTCCCCTAGGAAGCCTCATAGTATCAACTCCAGACAACGAGAATAAGAACTCACAAAATCAATGAAAGTTGAAGTTCGAACAACGAACTGGAGGGACAAAGCTTGAAGGAGAAAAAAGCCTTCAGATTTATAGAGTTCGACCAAGGCTATTAAGTCAATGAAATCTATGAATATTAAATGCTCATTAATTCAGTCATAAATTTCATTTACTCCAATGCCTAAATGAGGAAATAATTTATTCTAATTTAATACATTATTTATATTTGAGACACAATTGGATATCATCCTTTAGAATCCAAGGATCCAACAGTATTCGGTCCACCGGGAAAATACCCAAATACTCGATTACACATAGTGTCATCATCTCAAATACATACACTTCCAAAGTTAATCCGAATGACAATAAAGCTTTGATATATTGACATTATCATTTCCTAGATTCTCATTAAGATAAGAATGGAATTCTCGCTAGGTGGAAAGAGGACCATATTCAGTTTTGCCAACAATAGAACATTATCGCAAGGTTGAATACATTTACCTTGTGTGCCTAAAAATAAACCGAAACATGTGAGTAAGCTCATCTTTATGACCAATACGAACCCAAATCATACTTAGACAAATAAACATTAAGCACAAAATATGAGTGATAAAATCCTCTGTCTCGGGAATTCCTGTCCCCCCGTGTACCCAAGAGACAGAGGGGGAGGGCCTAATTGGATGATTTTGGATTAGGCCCTCCCCCTCTGTCTATTGGGTACACGGGGGGACAGGAATTCCCGAGACAGAGGATTTTATCGCAAAATATGATTCATCAAATAGCTGTTTCACAAATTACTAATACAAGTATAAGTCATTTGCGCTTTAACATATCGACTTCAGAATTAAGAAATCGATTTCTAGAACAAAAATCTCTCTAGAAAAAATCAATTTTTTGGCTAAGGAAATCAATACCAAGCATTGGTAATCGAGTCCTAGCATTATCAATCGATTCCCATATAGAGAGATCGATTCTTAGCATAGGAAGTCAATACCAAGATCTAATAAATGTGAAAAGGAGGGGATACCAAAGTACACCACCAACTTCTAATCACGAACAAGATAGACAATTAACCCTTGTAAAATCACGAGGATTGTGTCACAAGGTCAAACTAGATAGATCTATTTTCCAAGATCCGAATTCTCATAAGTTATAAAACTCGGTCGTTCACGAACGTGAAACGGAATCTCAACAAGACAAGTCTTGTCAGGGTCAATACTTGAACTCACAAGAAATTCTATCTAGGTTGAAATCAACACCACTTGTTATACTTTTATTACAAAGATAAACAATATAATGCAGAAATAAAGTAGAGCGAGACACCGAAGTTTTGTTAACGAGGAAACTGCAATCCAGCATAAAAACCCCGGGACTTCACCAGTTTTGAGCACTATACTGTATTAAGCCACTACAAATACTAGCATACTATCAAACTTCGGACTGGGTTATAGTTTAGACATAACCTGCTCTCGAAGCGATTCAGCTGCAGTCGCACTCCTTACGCCTCTTGGACCTCGCAAGATCATACGCACTTGATTCCCCTTGTTGTCGCCTTGACAAGACTAGAAGTTGCTTCAGCCGCGCGCAATGAAGACTTTAACACCAAACCCGTCTCTAACGGAATCTTAGAGCTCAGAGATTCAAACCCCAGCTCTATTCTTCGGATTAGGAAAAAATTATTTTCTTCCAAACTTACCAACAATGTCAATCTAGAAAGCTAGAGTGATTCCCATGTAGAATATCCTTAGGGCTTACGAGCACACAACGCCTAAGCGAAATCCTTTTATCCTAATTTGTTCCCTTTTATCTTGCAACTTGTTCGTGAACAAGGAAGACGACCAATCAACAAGAACAAAACTATCAATTAATATAGATTTAAAACTTGTGCTTCACGAAGCCCTAAAGTGATGTATTTATAGTCGAACCGATAAAACGGTTAGTAGGAGCGACTGTGCAACATAATGCTACACGAATGTGTAAGGGTTTGCGTTGTAGCGTTGCAATGTCTCATCTATTTATAGTGATCAATGAGTCTTAGTTTCTTAAGACAAAGCTAACTTGAGATTCAAGTTTCTCATTGCAAAAGGAAGGAACTATCTAAGGTTGGTAAGTAATGACTTGTTTCCTTCGATAGTTCTTTCCAAACAATGAGCTCTTTCCAATTAATCCAAGCATTGCTAATAATAGCTTGCAAGTAATTACCAAAAATAATTTACTCTCAAATATAACCTTGAACTAACCAAACATAGAGTCCTTCCACAATTAGCGAAATTGCTTTCATTAAGGAATTTCCTTAATGAAGACAATTCGATAAATGTAGTAGTCTCCTAGTTCAAGACCACAAGTTAATAAAATTAAGTATGATCGATAAAGGAAAGAAAACCTTGATCTCTTTCGCACCAAAAATAGTGTCGCAAGTTCCACCAATATGTGTGAAAAGATTGCCCCGAAATAAAAGAAAAACATTGCTTAAAATAGCCTTATAAGACCTAAGCACAATAGTTCACGCACTAGTCAACCGTCTCTGACTAAGTCACGCCATTGGGTTCGCGAACCTAAATTCAAAGGTTGGCGAACCCAGTTGCCGAAATATGAACTTGAGAATTGTTTTAGTCTATGGATTCGCGGACCCAAACTCGAAGGTTGGCGAAACTAAACTCTAAAGGTTGGCGAATCTATTTGCAAAGGTTTGTGAACCTATAGCTTGAAAAGCTTAGTTGGTTGGTGAACCTATTTGAAAAGGTTTATGAACCTTTAGTTTTTTGCCCACATAGGGTTGTGAACCTAAAAACAAAGGTTGGCGAACCTAATGCTCATAAGTTGAGAAGATTTCTCTTCAATTTCCAAACTAAGTAAACTTAGATTGCACTAACTAAATGATTCAATAACAATTCTCTAATATCCTTAGATTAATCAAGTAGAACGTGATCTAACGTGATCTTCACACTCAAGATCATCATTGATGAATCAAATCTTGGGAAGGAATTTCTTCTTTTATTTTCATTATAGTCATACTAACATCTCGACTATGTTTCGAACGATAAATAAGGTAATAAACATTCATCTAACAAAGTCCTACTAACCTTTAGAAAAGTTCTCATAGATTCCTTCGCTTCTGCTCCTTCTTCAATGTTCACGTTGACTTGATCCGAGTCTCAACATCCTAATATAACCCGAGTCCGAAACTGACTTTAGTATACTTAAATCAAGTACAGTAGTTTGGTCAATAACTTTGACAAACTACTTTACATACCAACGTCAGTGGGTTCAACCGAGCATAGTGCTCTAACAAATCGATTCCTAGCATCAATGGTTGATTCCCATATAGAGAAATCGATACCTATCATAGGAAATCGATTAATACCTAGAATTTGATTCCTAACATTGGTGATTGATTTCTAAGTTGAGAAATCAAATACTAGTCCATGTAATAGTTTAATAACGCTTCATGAATCAGAAGACCGCAAGAAACATCGAATGCAAATAACTCGGATAGAATCCTTGTTTATTGTATAACACAGTCATTCAGTAAACCATGAAGTTTATACGTAGATAAATCTTCACAAACCATTCACCAATAATGAAAATATCATTCACACACGAGTATGTAAATAAAGTTAATTCATACAACTATTGATATAATAACACGCTGAAGTACAAGAGAGAAGACTTCAAGTGTTAATATCATACAACTTCGATAGAAGTCATTTCGTACGACACATTAATCACAAGTGACCAAGTCAATTTACTCACATTCATTCAAGTATTTAGTTAATAATATCTTTCATCTCAGAGCTTAAGATAAGTTGGAATCGTGTTGTTTTAGAGGGTTAACCTTTTGTATGAAGGATTGAAAAAGCAGGGGTACTGAAATACTACCAACCTTTCGTGGTTCATGAGTCTATGGTAAGATATGGACAAACATTAAAATCAATATCCAACTTTGTGTTAACCTGAGTGCGGTCACAAGTGGCAAGACAAGTCTTGGTGAATCCCTTGATATGAAAGGGAATTAACTGCAGGTTAATAATGTATTTGTTTGTGTTGCTTTAATTATATAATCATAGATATAATGCGGAAAGTAAAACACACAAGACACCAGGAGTTTTGTTAACGAGGAAACCGCAACCCAACAGAAAAACACCGGGACCTAGTCCTCATTGAACACCGCACAATATTAAGCTATCTACAAACACTAGCCTACTATCAGACTTTGCTCTGGGATGTAGAAGAGACTGATTCCACCATCCAAGCGAATCAACTATTGTCGTACTCTTTACGTCTATTGGATCCCACAAGACTCTACACACTTGATTCCCCTAGATGACATCCTTACAAGCCTAGGAGTTTCTGTAACGCATGTTAAAGGCTTTAGATAACTTTGGATTTGCAACCTCTGTTACCTTGTGTGTTTCGAACCGTCCTCCAACAGTTTAACATACGAAACTGACTTCCTTTAGATATGATCAAGGTTATACGGAAATCTAATTACATGTTAGGGCTGGCATGTAAATCAAGTAAACAATGCCTAACTTGTTTGTACCTCAGTTATGAAAATAATCACTTAAGAAACTTACACAACCGGAGCTAACTAGGTCTTACAACACGAACATGCAGCCATACGTTGCTTCTTTAAACCCTGTTATCGCTTAACTATTCTTGAATGGCCTTATTGCAGAAGAGAAAGACCGTTAAATGAACAAGAACAATCTAAAGCTACCAAAGTTACAGGTTACTCTGATGATTGCCACAAAGGTATGTTATCGCCTACCTGTGTTTCCCAACTCTCAAAAGAAGTCTTTATAGTCGTTAGGTAAATGCCATGGAGGAACTGTTATATAATAGAGGATGACTACCACAACAACCCTACACCGAAGTGTAAAGAGTTTACCAGAATTCCATAGAGATATTTTATGTATGCTTGATGCTTATGGTTTTTGTGGATGACCCAAGTTCATTAAGACCTAATGGGCTTGATACATACTTAGTTGAGTCTACCCAATTGGGCTTGGGTCTAGATATCTTGGGTGCTTAAGAAGTAAGGGATGGCAATTATGTTAATAAGTGGTCAAAAAGACATATGGCAACCCAAGGGTAAAAGGGAGTCTCTATAAATAGGACTCTAAAGAGATCACAAAGGAGGACTTTTTGGAGAGAGAAAAGATGAGACTACACATTTGAGAGAGAGAGAGAGAGAGAAATGAGATAAATCGGTGCTACCTCTGAGACTCAGATCGGATTGAGAATATTACCCTATTCACATTTGGCGACCACACCGGGAGACTGATTTCGAGTCCAGCGGAATGCAATCAGCGCTAGAAGCAATGAGCGCGCCTCAAAGGAGAGCAGAGCGAGTCCCCATTCCGGGCGAGGATTTTGTTCTGATAGAGCACGAGCCAGCGGACAGCGACTCGGATGATGCGCAGAGGATTGAAAAGGTATCTGTAGGGATCGTGGACGCACCAGTAACGTCGACTCAGGAGGGCGAAGGAATTGCACCATTTGTCGCCGGTAACGCAAAAGACACAAGCCTGGATGAAATGCGACAAGAATTCGCGACTCAGGCGAAAAAACAACAACAATTGATGACACTAATCAAGCAAAAGGAGGGCGCGTCGACACGAGAAGACACCAGACCGATCATCGGAATTATTGATGAGCCAAAAGCTGCCGGAAAAGCAAAACTCGCACCCACCAGAGGGTCCAGCAAGAAGAGGAAGGATTTAGTACGCCAACAGGGAGGATCTCGGAGGAAGACCTAGCTAGGTATATTGAAGAGCATTACCGAGTGGCAAAACAAGATCAAGGGTATAGTTCTCTGGACCCCCCTTATACGAAAGAGGTGGTTGCTTACAAGTTCCCGCGTGATTATACATCACCAAAGTTCAAAGTGTACACGAGGCAGGGAAATGCACGAGAGCATTTGGGTCGTTTCCTTTCGACAATGAACCAGCACGCAAAAGATGGAAATCTATGCTTGAAAGAGTTTTCAAAATCGTTGTCTGACGTTGCATACATGTGGTATGACAACTTAAAACCAGGAAGTATAGCGACATGGGAGGAAATGGCGCGCCTGTTCCTCAAAAAGTTTTTCTCCGCAAAAAGGCGAGTGACATCGGTTGATTTAGCACGAACAACAATGGGAGTTGATGAAGACCCCTTGAAATACATCACGAGGTTCCGAAGTCACGCGCTCGAGTTAAGTGAAGAGGTGCCCGAGGACAGACTGGTTGAGATCTGCGTGGGAAAAATGACCGCCACCCTGCGTTTCGCCTTGTCCAACTTTCAATTCCAAACCTTCGTGGAATTAGAAGAGGCCACGGCACGGCTGTCAGATTGCCTTGGGATCTTTCAGCAAGCAAAGATGGAGCAAACATGGTACAATTCTGTTAACTCACTAAGCGCGGCAATTACTAGCAGTGGACCCACTCCTGGAACCAAGCGACAAGCGCCTTTTCAGCCATATCAAGGAGCTGCACCACAAGGAGCACGAGGTGGAAATAATTCTAATAGTCAGCGTCCTATTCCAGCGCCCATACCTTGCACCAAGGAGCAAATCGAAAACCTCGTCGATCAATGGGCCGCTAATGGTGAAATCAACTTACCGCCCGCTGTTGTGGATATAAATACTGTAAACAAGGCGCATGAAGGATACTGTCATTTTCATAGGAGGGTGAACCACTCGACCCTCGATTGTTACGGCGTACGAAATGCATTTTGGAGAAAAGAGAGAGCCGGGGAGATAGACCTCGGACGACAACAAATTGACAAGGATCTGTTACCCAAACACCACGCCATGATGATTTCCCATGACCCTAGAGACGAGGGATGGGCAGCATGGGAGGATTCCAAGGGAGAGGCGTGCGAGCTGTCCAGTGGACAACAAGACTTCGAGGGAACGAATAATGTTGCTTTCCAGTTCTCCAAAACCATCATCGCACATCAATTCTTCGACTCCCTTGGTTTCAGTGAAGACCAAGTCAGGGAAGCATCTCAGGCAATCGCCGCTATAGCAGCGGGTCACCAGGCGCTATCAAGAGGAAGGGTCACCTTTGATGACAGCGATATATGCATTCCGGGGGAACACCTGCGTTCTTTGTACCTCACTGCAACGGTTAACAAGCAGCAGCTAAGAAGAGTATTCATCGATGGAGGGGCGTCACTAAACCTCGTTTCGGTACACACCTTGGATTTACTGGGAATACCGAGGGAGGAGATCAGAGAACGGAAAACAGTAGTGCGCGGTTTCGGAGGTCACACCCAAGAGGCAATTGGAGTAATATGCCTCGTTATGACCATTGGGCCGATTAAAGCATCAGTGCCTTTCCATGTGTTAGACGATCACACTTCGTTTCACCTACTTCTAGGGCGCGGATGGATACGCGATCATCATATTGTGGCGTCTACCTATCACCAATGCATCAAAACTAGCATCGGAGGAAGAGAATACAGGGTGCCTGCCACAAATAACCCTTTTGGACCCGAGGAAGCATACATGGCGGAAGCAGTTTTTTACCAGCCAACAGGACAAGGAGAAGCAGCTGTAATAGGTTTGTCTCGGACGATTCCTCTACCAAAATGGGAAGAGGATAGTAAGGTCTCAGTCTTTGATCCCGCTCGTTTGGAGATGCCCAAAGAAAAAAGGAAGGTCGAAGAAAAGGCGTCTGTATTTAGCGCTGAAAGATTAGTGGCACCGGCAGACACTAAAAGACCAAAGACAGGACCAGAGCCTCGTTTCCACCGCTTCACCACTCAAGGTGGAGGGCACATTTATAGATTATAGCAATCAGCGGAGGTGTTGCCACCCGAGCAACTGTGTGAAGCGTCCACAAGCCAGGTGACACCATCTCCTGATGAGGAAGAAGAAGTAATGGCAGGGTCGTTGCCAGTAGAAGAACCCGCAGAGATACCATCATTAGACGAGGTAGAAGAAGTTGACATTGGCGATAAAGAGGAAAAACTGATCAAGATCAGCGCGTCCCTTGGAAAGGAAGAACGGAGAAGAATGATCGAATTATTAAAAGAATACAGAGATGTCTTCGCCTATACATACAGCGAGATGCCAGGATTGGACGCAGAGTTGGTCTCACACTCTCTAAATGTTCTACCCTACGCGCGCCCCGTAAAGCAAAGAAGCCGCGTCTTTCACAAGGATGTGGCGTTGGCAATAAAGGAAGAGATCGAGCGACTAGCAGAGGCAAAATTCATCAAACCCATAAAAAACGCGCCATGGTTAGCTAACATTGTACCAGTAATGAAGAAAAATGGAAAAATCCGCTGTTGTGTGGATTACAGAGATTTGAACAGAGCCTGCCCAAAGGACGAGTTCCCCGTACCGAATATCGACATGCTAGTAGACGCGACTAGTAACCACCAAATGTTTTCGTTTATGGATGGTTACAGTGGCTACAATCAGATTAGAATAAACACTGTGGATGCGCACAAGACGGCGTTCCAAACACCATTCGGATGTTTCTACTATGTGGTGATGCCCTTCGGGTTGAAGAACGCGGGGGCAACTTATCAACGCGCCATGGTTTCAATCTTTCATGACTTAATCCATAGGCAAGTTGAGGTGTACGTCGACGACATTGTGGTTAAATCTCGAAAGAGGGAAGACCATATCGACCATCTACGAACGGTATTCGAGCGTTGCAGACAGTACAAACTTAAGATGAACCCTCTGAAATGCGCTTTTGGGGTCACATCGGGCAAGTTCTTGGGTTTTGTGGTTACCAGCACGGGAATTCAAGTGGATCCAGGAAAGGCGCAAGCAATCCTTAGTATGGACAGCCCTTCCAACATGCAGGAGCTTCAGAGTTTTCTAGGGAAAATATCATATATTAGGCGATTCATACCAGGCCTCGCCCAGATGATGGCCGCTTTCACCCCACTCCTAAGGAAAGGGTCTACATTCCAATGGGGAGATGTCCAACGGACTGCTTTCGATAACATCAAGCGATGCCTGACTTGCTCACGAGTTCTCCGACCCCCGATACCAGGCGAGCGGCTACACCTCTACCTAGCATACACGACCGAAGCAATAGGAGCGCTCCTTGCACAGGATTTGGGAAACGACCAACCTTTTCCTATATATTACGTAAGTCGCTTACTGAAGAAGGCCGAAGTGAGATACCCCCGCATAGAGCAAGCATGCCTGGCCCTCATCTATGCAGCTCAAAAATTAAGGCCATACCTGTTAGCACACCAAACGGTGGTGGTTGCCGCGGCAAATCCCATGGTTTATCTAGCAGAACGTCCGTACTTAACTGGGCGAACTGCACGATGGTCCCTTCAACTGTCAGAGTTCGGGTTACATTACCAGAGACCACGAGGCTCAAGCAATTGCAGATCTTTTAGCCGCGTTTCCAGGAAGCGACGAGGCTGATATTCACGAAAACATCCCTAGGGAAGTAGCAGAACTAGAAGAGGAGGGTATATGGGACATGTACTTCGATGGGTCGTCATATGGAACATACGGGGGAGCAGGCATCGTGTTCGAAACGCCAGAAAAGGAGCTACTATCGTTCGCTTTCAAACTAGACTTCGCTTGTAGCAACAACATGGCCAAGTACGAGGCATTCTTAATAGGGCTCAAGCTGGCAGAGCAGATGAAACTCCAACGACTTCACGTACACGATGATTCAAAGCTAGTCACGAGTCAAGCGGGGGGAGAGTTCCAAGTCAAAGAAGAACGACTGGCGCCCTACCGCGCGGAGGCACAGGAGCAGATGGCCAAGTTTGCCCAGATAGAACTGGGGAACACTGGAAGAGCCATGAACAGACACGCGGATGCCTTGGCTACACTCGCGGCAAAAATCAACTTGAACGGCAAAGATGAAGGATCGATTACGGTGCACAGACAAGAGCTGCCTAGCACATGGCTACGGGAGATGAAATTTGAAGAAGAAAATGATTGGAGAAAGGGAGTCATGAGAGAGCTCGGCAAGACGAAAGAAGAAAGGTCAATATTGTTTAAAAAGTTGAAATCTTTCGTGGTCATCAAAGGGCAGCTGTACTACCTGTAACACCCCAAAATTTGGAACTGGATTTAAGTAGTTTATCTAAAGTATCCAAACTCCAAAACTTGAAAATTTTACCTTTGCATCCAAGTCCAAGCCCATATTACACAGTTCATATTCATCGTCAAGGTATAATTTAGATATAATCGTCACATATTTCATTATTAAAATTTTGAAGTGCACCACTAACACAACTTGAGCTTAACTAATCTCGTTCGTACAAAAATTATAAGCAATTATAAGATGAAACGAATTCATGATTAAGATTATAAACCACATTTTATATTATTATCATACGTGCTGAACCGCAAAGCGGCTGCCTACGTACCCAAAGGGATCAAGCACGATCGTAGTTCATCAATCAATGTCCAAAGAAAAAAATAATGCCAAGCCTAAACAATTTAAGTTACTACAGTAATCAATTTTAGGTTTGCTCACAATTCGGTTACTCACATACACCGAAAATACAATATTCACATTCACTGCCCACCGTGAGACACATACTATTTTAATAGTTATGGTCCTGCACTCGGCATATGAACAACAACTACTGCGCACCGACACTCAGAAGCTTATATATAGCTTTGCGAACCTGACCTCTTAGCAAGTAGTTAAACAATGGATATCATCCGCGCATTACAAAAATATCATCAAGTAGTAATTAGGCTCTTAAGTAGCTCTAGCACATTCAATATTACATAAACCATTCAAAGGTTCAGCAAATACAAGCAAAACTCAAACTACAGCCATAATACAAGAATTTCATAAATTCGCCCTACAAACGAACTCAACACCCTCTGCTGTTCCAGTCAATATCAGGTTGCATACTCACAGGAAAAATATGAAATTTTAACCACACATTAAGCACTATCTCAAAAACATTGTATAAAATTTTGAAGCAAAAGTAACGGTTAGATATCGAGTTATGACAGATTAATTATGCTAAATTCTGACTGCAGTCCTACAGGTACAAGTGAAGTATATCACCTATTTCGGGTACTTCGCATACTCTATTTTCTTTGATATTTTTACAGCTTAATAATCATGAAAAATGGTTCATCATATCCAAAAATAATAGAAAAATACGAAGTTCAAGTTCTTAAATAGAGCCCTCAATATCAATGTCACGTCTTACAAAATCTGTAGCTAGTTGCTATATAACTCAGCAGTTTTTACCACTTTTCCTTTCCTGATCTATGTGAAAATTTAGGAGAGTGTTCATGATAATGTCGTTCATGACATATCCAAATTTCACTATTTTCTAACGGCTGGTTTTCAAGATATGATTTAATCAGTACCTAGGGTTTCTGATATCAGAAAACAAAATCCGAATTCACAACCTAAACTATGGATTCAACAACTAAAATAGGTTATCAAGAGGTAACACAATTGAAACTTAATTATCAACAAAAATAGAAGATAGAACAAGAGTAACTTGCCTTTGATTTGAGATTTAAGAGACAATCTCCTCGGGTTTACGCAGCAACTTGTTTCTTTCTCTCTTGTTGTGCTAAAATAAAAACTAGGTTTCCTCCTCTCATATTATCTCATAACTATACTAGGTGTATACCTAGTTAGTTAGGTGGACTAATTTATCTTCAAAGCCCATAAAACAATCCATTGAGTTGAACAAGAGGAATACTTGACTGAGTTCATTGTAAAGGTAAAAGTGGGGTATTACACTACCGAATGGCAGGTGGGGCTCTAGCACGATGCATAGGGAGTCAAGAAGCGATGAATCTTTTGGACAAAGTCCATCGGGAAACTTGTGGACACTCAGGAGTGGTTCCACTATACAGAAGAATACAAAGGAAGGGGTACTACTGGCCCGAGATGGCAACACAAGCCGCGACTTTACAGAACAATTGCGCGGAATGCCAATCACCACCGCAACCGTCGGAGATTTGTACAATCGAAGAATTGGACTGGAGGCAGCCGTACATAAATTATTTAAGGAACGGATCACTCCCGGGAGATGAGGTATAAGCCTTGGTAATAAAGAAGAAGGCAGCGCGTTTCTTCATCAATGAAGGAGTATTGTACCGACGGAGTTTTAACAACGGCGCCCTAAGATGCCTAAGCAATGAAGAAGCGCGAACAGTAATGACCAAAGCACATGAAATGGAACATCAAGGAAAGCGCAAACTATTCATACATGTTCACGATGGTGGATACTATTGGCC
>JAJJMA010268539.1:0-17580 GCA_023529015.1 Papaver nudicaule | reverse complement strand
CAACAGCCATGAACGTGCGCTGCCACGTAGGCCATGATCTCGACGGTTAAGGGATTCGACGTGGGCGACGGCTAGGGGACTTGGGTATCCATGGATGACGGTCGACCCGGCATGCTCTGCCCGCCCGAACCGTCAGGGGACTAATGTGGATGACCCAAGTTCATTAAGACCTAATGGGCTTGATACATACCTAGTTGAGTCTACCCAATTGGGCTTGGGTCTAGATATCTTGGGTGCTTAAGAAGTAAGGGATGACAATTATGTTAATAAGTGGTCAAAAAGACATATGGCAACCCAAGGGTAAAAGGGAGTCTCTATAAATAGGACTCTAAAGAGATCACAAAGGAGGACTTTTTGGAGAGAGAAAAGATGAGACTACACATTTGAGAGAGAGAGAGAGAGAGAGAGAGAAATGAGATAAATCGGTGCTACCTCTGAGACTCGGATCGGATTGAGAATATTACCCTATTCACAACTTTCGTTCTAGACTACTCTAATCTATAACATTCAATAAGATAGGTTGCTTAGGAACAAAACAATAGATTACTTGTGCTACAAGTTAGCTAGTAACCGTGTAATCTAGCCCGTTATTTTACTTGTACACAAAGTATCACAGTTTAATAACACTTGGAAACCTTTTAACGTTTATCTGCCAAGCAGTTTGTTAGCTCTTAAAATGCTTCAAGATAGGGCTCCAGTAGAGATGTGAACAACTTTATTGAACCATTGAGATTCGTTAGATAGAACGCAAAAGATATTCACTTCAATGGATCAAGTCTATCTAAGAGATACATGAGTTATCTGTTAAAACACCGCATAATTATCCTGAAGATAACCGTTAGGACTTGAGATCCAAGCAAAAAAGCCGGATTCCTTGTTCACGTACATGTACGTGTTCAGAGCATGCTTTTTGGTACACAGGAGAAAAATCTGTGCCATTGTTCACAAACCATTTCGCGAACCGCCTGTTCTGAAATTAGGGTTTTAACTGGATCCCCTCGAAGTACTTGGGCAAGACCAATTTCCGTACGTAGACATGGGCATGTCCTGAGCTATAATCTATAATACTCTTTCTACAGTATAGTCCTTGGATTCACCATTTTTCTATATTGATATGCAAGCAAACCATTACAATGGAAAGTTTATTGAATCCATCTCATACGTATCTTGTAAACTTAGCATACAGGGAAAGCATACCAACATAACTCATGGTTATGTAGACAAGAATACACCCATCTCAATATGTTAGAGCATGGCTCGGTCAACCTCACTAAGTGTTGGTATGTCAAGCTTAGTTGTCAAATTTAATGATCAAAACTCGACCGCTTGAAACACACATTAGGTAAACACTTCATTAAGTTAGCCTTAGGTTGTGAAAGATTCTGGAGGGATTTAGAGAAACTACATGAAAGAGTCGAAGAAGACCGAGGAGTAAATGAGGATATTCAGCTTCGCATTCAAGAGGTTGGTGAATCTAAATAACGCGATTCCATTATCTTTTACACTTGTGCTACAAAAGACAAAAACATAACTTAATACTTGAGCTTTACGTTATGAATTGATCACTTATGATCAATGTATCTTAAGAGATAACTCCACGATATCTCTTGCGGTGTTCGTTGTTCTAGTTATGACATTCTATATTGCTTAGAGTTTTCTTTTCTTTTTAGTCTCTAAGTGATATAAGGTTTTTCCTAAAACCCACGTGTCTATATGATGTTGTCTCTATAGTATTACGACATTAAATTCATCATAGTATTGTGTCTCGACTTACCTTGTCTGACTCTGTTGGATTGTTAGTACGTATTTGTATGTACTAAAGTAATCGAGATCGTGACTCAAACTTATGTTGTGTAGACTCGGCATACTGCTTTTCTAAGTTCAAATATTATATCTTTGTTTGGCTCTCATTTCTAGAGTTCGAAATTATACATTTTTATTTTGGACATATGACGATCTAGAATGCCATATCACTTTAAGATTTCGACACCATATTTTCTTTGTTTTCTTTCTTATGGACTTTAGAGGTCGAAACCACAATGTGGGTTTTGGTAAAACTGACTTTAACGTTCCAAACCATAATCTGGTTTTGGTGTGTCCGAAACTTAATTCTACGTTTTGTCCATAAGAAAACTTGAATTCGAATTTATGTTTGCTGGCTAACAGTGACTTGAGAATCGAGACCAATGAGTCTTGACCATGTGAGTTCTAAAAGGTCTATAATAACGACTATGGGGTTTCCTAAAGGTTTATGTGAACCGGGAAATATAGCATGTGCGTCAAGGACAAAAAGGTGTGATGCTGAAACGTTGCTTAACCACAAGGACTCTCAAGTTCAACACCAAACATTTGTAACGGAATTAATATGTGTTGCTTATTTTGAAACCTCAATGTGGTTTTGTTAAACAAAATCTAAAGTTCGAAATCAAGTATTGGTTTCGTACATTGAAGATGAACAAATTCAAACTTCAAACTAAGGATATTAAACTCATTAATTCGCTGAAGCACAAATCAAAATGATAGAGTTTGAACTTCGAAATACGTTTCTGAGATAACCATATTTAGGTTTCGAACTCTTCATCTTTTTCAGCAGAAACCAAAGCTAAGTTTCGAATTCTAGAGTTTATATGAATACGACCGAATTAAGGTTTCCAAATCTAGATTCCATATCAACTAAGTTTGTTTGAGTCATCATCAGAAATATGGTTCGTCGCTCTAGTTAGTTGACACATGATTTCTGATCAATATTGTATGTGATTGAATCGTTGTATTTATTCACTACATGATCAAACACTCGATTGAATATTGTATAAGTGTTTGATTTGAATTCTTGGATATCATTAAAGTGATCATGTACATTGGAATCGAGAATTCATGAGGAACAACATTGTTATTACTCGGAGAATCATACACGGTACTTTCCATGGTATATCTATATTGTATGATTCTGAATGTCCTTGAACCTACACATTCACTTAAGCTTAACACACAAGGCTTGTCCATGTATACGATGATACATTGTGCTAAATTTAGCCACATTGGACCTGATCCCACTTCCACCTAGAATCGATCTGGCCCGTACAACAATGCCTAGGAAGTGATGTCGACATTATCAAAGATGATGACAACATTTGGAAGTAACAATACCATAAGATAATTTTCGAATCCAAGGACACGGATTTCGAATTGAACTCTATCCCATGGAGTATATTTGGTAAGCACCATATTTCAAATTATTTGCTTTGAATGCTTTGGCCAAACATTTAATGAAATATCTTTTATTAAATGTAAAAATCCAAAGTATTAGATCTCATTAAATGTTGTGAGTCTATGTGAGGAATTTCGGAATTAATAAGAAATGTGCTTTAATGAATTTCCGAAATTAGATTGCCTCATTTCAATGCTAAGTCATGGTCATATAAATAGGAGTTGGTATCGCTCTTAAAAGCTTTGTCCCTCTACCAAGTTTCATTCGTCGGAAAAGTAAGCTTGTGATACTCGTTATTCCTTTCAGTACGTTTGAGCTTTTGATCTTCGTCTGGACTAGTGTGAAAGTCTTCTCTTGGGGATCGAGAAGCCTAGGAGTACCTCTTCAGGGAAACTAGTTTAGTTTTACTAGTCTTCTTTGTATTGTACTTGTTTATTCTAAGGTCCTTCTCTTCTGCTATAAGGCCTCTCAAGATCATAATGATTATAAAATTTCTTATCGATTGACCTGGGTTTGTAAGCAAGCTGCTTTCAGTTTGTGTGCCAGAAAAATATATATTGAGTGGAATCACGATCGTTATTTTGTATTGATTTGTTTTGCTGGTACTTTGTTCATATCAAGGTCATCCTATTGTATGCATCCAAAATTGCTTGATTTCAACCGAGACGAAAAGGTTGCTCTTTCGGGAGTTTTGGTTTCAAAACCTTGTTTGATATCTCGAAGGGTTTATTACCAAGTAAATTCAAATATCCTTGCTCTTGGTGTAAAACGACTTCGGTGAAATATCTGTAAGTTACCAAGGATATCATTTAGTGGTTTGACCTATCGTTATTTGGTTGTTGTTTATAAAGGTTTTAGCCGTCCGATTGGAGGTCGGGTAGCGATAGTCTTCACGGAGGACTATGGAGCAACTCTTAGAGAACACAATAAAGAACGTTTGTTTCTCTACGGGAGTACATGTGCGTGATCACCTAGCTGTGGTTGGAGGCGCAGGAATACTGAGGGGAAGCTTTGTGACTAATAGTCGTATTAGGATCATATTGTTTTAACCAACTAGTCCAGAGTCTATGAACATATATTGGTTACAGGCCAGAGCTAGATATGATACAGTGACATATGAACATATATTCAGAGAGGCAAATTTCAGTGCCGATCAGCTGGCGAAGAAGGGTGCTCAACTTGGTTCCGCTGTGATGGAGAGCTATGTGGGCAAGCCAAATTTTATAACTGAAGTTGAAAATCCTGATGTGATTTATACAAGGAGCCGCATGTCATGAAAGGCATAATCATGCTACACATGCTCTTAGGGCAAATATGCAAATTTCTATCTTAGGGCCTACGCGCCTAATTTTCTTAAGCTTTAATGTTGTTGTTTTGTGTATAATTTGTACAATCGCTAATAGACACCCTTTAGGCTGTTAGGGGGTGTCTGTGTATAGCTGTTATTCTCTTGTAATTTTCCCACTCCACTTGAGAAATTAATTGAATGACCTATTAACAACTAGTCTAGAGTCTGAGAGTAGGTGTGTTGGCGGTTTAATTCTTAAGAGTATTCAAATTGGACTAGGTCCTAGGGTTTTTCTACGAGTTTGTAGTTCTCGTTAAAAAAATCTTGTGTGTGTTATTTGATTTATGTACTGTTATGTTATTTACTGCAAGCAAAAATATATATACTTTATTCCGCAAAGGAAAAGATTTGGTGGTGTACTCGGTACCCTCGTCTTTTCAATTGGGTATCAGAAGCATGTATCATACTTTACGGCTTAACATCCGGTGTGATAGCTTCTGACCCTGACTCATATACATAAATGGATTCGGAACCCTACGGGTACGATGATACTGTATCTGATCTCGTTACGAACCTCGAATCTCTCTGTCATCTTAAACAAAGGATGAAGAGAAAGATTGATGGGATTCGTATAGGTCTTGAATCTTCTAATATTGAAATAAAAGATATGACTGAAAAGGAATTATTACTGTAGAGTTTGTTAGATGAACATATCCAGAAAAATAAAGAATTGGCTGACGATATTTCTAAGCTAAAATCTGAACTGGGTTTTGTTCAAAACGAAAACCTTCAACTTTAAGAAAGTTTAAGTGAAAAGAAGGTGATGTCCAACGACTTTGTAAATGATTTTAGAAAACCCGACTGCAGATATGGGGTTGGCTATCCTCAGTCTGGATTCTCTAATAAACAGACTACTTTTGTATAAAGTATCAAAGGTAGTTCTAGTATGTGCACTTTTTGTAATCACAAAGGTCATTACCATTCAGCATGCAACATCTTTAAACTGAAGAATGGTGAACTTAGTAATCTCTATATTAAGGCTCAACATCTCTTCACCAGGCTTAGAGATCTGACATGTAAAAGGAATGTACCTTTGAGTAAAACTCCTCCATTACCTCACATTAACTCGGCTTCTTGTTTGAGAGCATTTGCTTTAGAAATCCTCTACACCACTGCACTGGTTTTTGGACAGTGGTTGCAGTCGACATATGACTGGTGATCTTTCATGGTTTGTGGAGACTGAGGATTACAAAGGAGGATATGTGACTTTTGGTGATGGAAGCAGTTTTCAAATCAACAAAAGGGGAATTATTAAACTACCTGGTATACCTGAAATTTGTGATGTGGTCTGTGTTAAAGGTATGACAGCCAATCTTCTTTTTGTACAGATTTGTGACAAGGGTTATGAAATTGTCTTTAACACATTTGGTTGTTATATTAAGGATAAGAAGGGCAGAATCATCTTCAGAGGTAAACGTGGTATTAACAATTGTTATCTTCTTGATGTACAAAAGGATGTAATATGCAACATGTCCAAAACCGAATCTGCTTATTTATGGCATGCGAGATTTGGACATATTAACTACAAGATGTTGGGAAAACTCATTAACAGAGAACTTGTTAGGGGTATTCCTAAAATCAACACTAATGTTGAACTCTAGTTAGCAATTCGGGATACAGATACAAGTTCGGAACGACAAACATACGAGTATTATACGGATTCTGATAATTCGAATCTGGTCAACAATTCGGTCAACGATTCGTTATTCGACAGTAGTTCAGAACGGTATACGTACGTGTATAATTCGATTTATTAATGCAAGTTCGATATCGAAAATTCGGCATGTATTAATTAATAAAATAATTTGTTTGGTGATTAAGGGGTCATGAATCGTGAGTAAAAAAACCTATATATTAAATATTTGTGTATCTAACACCAACAAAGAGCGGGCGCAGTGGTAGAAGCCTTAGATAGTGAAAAAGGAGGGGTACCGAAATACTACCAACTTTTCGTTTTGGCTCGTGAGTCTTATGGTTTAAGTCTGGACGATCTCAAAAATCAATATCCAAACTTATAACTGGAGTTGTTAAACCTCGACAAAGAGTACTTTGGAGTCAACTCTACAGTTAGGCAATAACGTACTACTTGGTGCTTTAATTATACAATCAGAGATATAATGCGGAAAGTAAAAGCACACAAGACACCAGAGATTTTTTTAACGAGGAAACTGCCTTGCAGAAAAAACCTCGGGACCTCGTCAAGATTGAACACTGCCCAGTACAAACTGACAACAAATACTAGCCTACTATAAGACTTCGGTCTGGGATGTAGCAGAGACCAACTCAAGCCCTCCAAGCGAATTGGCTACTATCGCCTTCCTTACGTCTCTAGATCCCCCACAGATCGTCACGCACTTGATTCCCCCAGCTGACGTCCTTTACAGGCCTAGGAGTTGCTTTGACCGATGCCAAAGGCTTGTGTCAGCAATACTGGTTTTTCAACCTAATTGTTGACGTATGGTGTAACTGTCCACTATCAGTTTACCACACACAAGATGACTTCCTTCGGATTGTTAAATCAAGGTCATACGGAAATCTACTTCACAAATCGGGGCTGACACGCAAACCAAGTAAGCAATGCCCAATTCGTATTTACCTCAGTTATACACGAAGAATCACTTAAGAAACTTGTATAACTGGAGCTAACTAGGTCTTACAACACCGAGTGCAGCCGTGCGTTGCTACCTTTCCAACCTTGTTGAGTAACGTATCAGTTCTTGAATAGCCGTATATCAGAAGAGACGGACTTTAGAATAGACAAGAACGTGATCAGGTTACCAAGGTTACAGGTTAATCCGATTTCAACCAAAGATGGTTTCAATCTCCTACCTGTGCTTCCCAACTCTCAAGAGAAGTCTTTATAGTCGTAGGGAGTTCCCAGAGGAGCTGCAACCTATAGAGGATGACTATACCACAACAAGCATTCACCGAAGTGAAAAGAGTTTACGCTACCTTCCCTAAGGACCTTCACGTATGCTTGATGCTTGCGGTATTTGTCCATAGACACCTCTATTTATAACACTCAATAAGATAGGTTGCTTTGGAATAAAGCAATCAATTACTTGTCCCACAAGTTAGGGAAACCCTAAACTTGATAACCAAGTAATAGAGATTAATCTCAATTGGAATTATTTTTATCATTATCTGCCAAGTGTTTTGTTAGCTCAAAAACACTTCAAGATAGAAATCCAACAGACCAGAGATAATCTTATCTTACTGACTCATTGAGGATCGTTAGATGGAACACAAAAGAATTTATGTTTTACACAAGTCCATCTAAGAGATAAAGGAGTTTGGAATTTGACTCAGAGTGAAATTCTAAAAGAATCTTCGCTAAATCCGATACCAGCAAGATGACTACCGTCAGGTTCACGTACTGGTACGCGAATAAAATAGCCATCCCGAACTCAGGAGAATTTCCGAGTTTCTGGTACGCAAACCGGTTCGTGAACCGTGCGCCTGTCAGATTTCGTCAAATCTGGATTCCGCTGGAAGTACTGGGCTGAGCCAGAACTTAGACGTGTGTACGTCCTCAGCTGTGATCCATGGACTCTTTGCTCAAGAGTACTCCTTTAGATTCATCCATATCCAACTAACAGTTTGCAAGCAAACCATTGCAATGGACACATGGCACCGAATCTATCTCATTCATTCTTGTACTCACAGTATTTGTGGGATCAAACACTGGTCATGACACAAGGCCACGTTACACAAGAATACGATCTCAATCGCTATTATCACTACTAAAGTAGTCGACTATATTTCGAAAGAATAGATGAAGTAGAATAGAAGAATATCCATAAAGTCATACTCCTACTAACCTTTTGTCGATGAAGAATAATTGATGTCTTCTTTGTCTTCACAGTCTTCGTCTTCAAGGTCTCTACTACTTTGTCTATATCCTAATTCCGAAATCTAAACTCTAGTAGGCTAAATCAAGAATTGAGTTTTGACACCTAAAACTGACAACTAGCTTGACATACCAACGCTAGTGGGTTTGACCGGACAATGCCCTAACAGATAGTTAGCAACAGGTTGGGGGTTCGAGTCCCTCCCCATCTACCTTTTTAATCAAAAGTCTAAAATGTTTAAATTCATGGCTTGTAAAACAATATTGGGACTGGATTGGTGGGATTTAGTGCATCCGGGCTTAAAGTCCATAGATTAGGTACAACCTAGCTGGCGAATTAACAGGCCAAATAATTCGCGATTCCGTATAATTAGCCGAAAGTTCGCCTAGCTCACAAAACACGCGAACTAGGTTCAGAGTTTGGTTAGTTCGGTCGATTCATTCGCAAAAGTATAATACGGACAATTCTTGAATCATTCGCGAACTTATCTAACTAGGTGTTGAAGGAGTATGTGGTGCCTATCAAAAGGGCACACAAACGAAAGTTCCACATAAGGCATCAATAACTATTGCTACTAAAGCTCCACATGATTTAATTCATATGGATTTATTTGGGCCTATTCAACAAAGTACTGTAGAAGGTTGAAAGTATGCTCTTGTAACATAAGAAATACACCATATTTACCTGGGTTGCTTTCTTAAAACATAAGAACGACACCCTTGAGGAATTTAAAATTATTGTGGACCTAATTCAGAATGAACAAGGACGCAAGCTCAAAGCAATTCAAAGTAATTGTGGAACATAAATTTAAGGATGCTAATGTTTTTAAATACAGTGATAAGCTTGGTATTTCACAAAATATCTGGTCTAGTTACTCCTCAATCAAATGGTGTTGCAAAAAGGAAAAATAGAAATATTCAAGAAATGGCTAGAGTCATGCTACATAACAAAAACCTTCCACTTAGGTTCAGGGGAGAAGCTGTATTCACTGCATATTATCTTATCAATAGAGTATACTTACGAGCAAAAACGTTAAATACTCCATACGAACTTTTGTATGGGAGAAAACCTAATTTGGGATATTCAGAATATTTGGTAGTAAGTGTCACATTCTAAAAGATAGATAACATAGAGGAAAAATTTCCTTGGATACGCTTCTGACAGCAGAGCTTTCAGAGTATACAATCTACTCATTAATGTCATAATGGAATAAATTAGTGTTATAATTGATGAGGTAAGTGACTTTCAAACTAGTTATGTTCCAAATGAATTGCCACCCGCTGATGTTGTTGAAAAAACAGAAAATACACATCCAAAGAAGAAGGAAGTTGTATCTGTAGATGTTGATCCCGAACATGATGACAGTGAGGAAGAAGTTGAAACTGAACCTAATACTCCCATATGGGCGAAACATGAACTCTCCAGAGATGGTATCGTATGAGATGCCAGTGTACATGTTATGATGAGGAATCAACTTTAGAATTTCTGTCATCATGCAGCGTACTTATCAACTATTGAGCCTAAAAATCTTGATGAAGCTCTACAGGATTCTGCTTGGGTCGATGCAATGCATGAAGAACTTAACCAGTTTGAACGACAAGATGTTTGGAAACTCGTACCGAAACCGAAAAGAGTAAATATAGTTGGTACTAAGTGGATTTTTAAGAACAAATCTGATGAGTATGGTACAATTGTAAGAAACAAAGCTAGGGTTGTTGCTCAGGGGTATTCGCAAATTGAGGGAATTGATTTTGACGAAACATTTGCTCCAGTGGCTCGTCTTGAAACAATTAGGCTTCTTCTAGCCTATGCATGTCAATTGAAGATCAAACTGTATCAAACGGATATTAAATCGGCGTTTCTCAACAGAATTTTGAAAGAAGAAGTATATGTTGCTCAACCCAAAGGATTGGAGAGTCTACAACATCTTAATCATGTCCTCAAACTGAACAAAGTTCTATATGGTCTCAAGCAAGCTCCAAGGGCATGGTATGACAAGCTGACAATATTCTTAATTCAGAAAGGCTTTCACAGAGGTGGTGCTGACAAGACTCTTTTCACCAGGTGGGAAGGTACAAATGAAATTATTGCACAAGTATGTGTTGATGATATTATTTGTGGGTCCACTTCAAAAATTCTTGTTAATTAATGATTTCTTAGAAGTCATGAGAAAAGAGTTTGAGATGAGTAATGTGGTGAATTATCTTATTTTCTTGGGTTGCAAATACAACAACATTATGAAGGAATTTATCTGTCCCAAGAAAAGTATTCTAGAAACCTTGTTAAAAAAATTTGGATTAGAAAGTGCCTCACCTATGAATACGCCTATTGTTGAAGGACCCAAACTGCATTCTGACCCAGAAGGGAAATCGGTTGATCAAAAACTATATAGACCAATGATTGGCAGTTTGCTATATCTGACAGCCACAAGACCTGATATGTCCTTCAGTGTTGAATGTTGTGCCAGATATCAAGTTGATCCTAAAGAATTACATCTTAAGGCGGTTAAACGTTTTAAACGTTATGTGAAAGGCACTATAGATTTCGGCATACTCAAATGCTGACTGGGCCGGTTGTCAAGATAATGGAAAAAGCACCTCTGGTGTTTGTTTCTATGTCGGACAAAATCTAGTTGCCTGGCACAACAAGAAGCGAAATTCCCAATCACTCTATACATGTGAGGCTGAATATATTGTTGCAGGTGCATGTTGTACTCAACTGTTATGGATGAAACAGATGTTAGTTGATTATGGTATTGAAGTAGGATAAATGATTGTTCTTTGTGACAACTCAAGTGCAATAACGTTGACAGAAAATCCAGTGGAACATTCACGCACTAAACACATAGATATCCATGGGCGGAGCCAGGGGTTGACTAACCCTGGCTGTAGCCCCCCCCCCCCCCCAAAATTTTCAAAATCAGTATTATACCCTTAGTTTTATCCTATAATCTGTTTTTAGCCCACCTAGTATTTAGATTTAGCCCACCAATTGTTATATATTTAAGTCAAATTCTCCTACTTTTTTGTATTTAATTACTTTAGTCCACCAATTTCATAGAATTTGTACAATTTACTCCATCGAATTTATATTTTTTGTAACATACCTATCTAATTCTCAACCTTCATAGTAAAAAAATGCCTAAACTAGGATGAAAATGCATGTTTAGTAGTTATAATGCCTATAACCTATTCATTAAGAGCCTAAACTAGAAAAAAAAGATAGTTCTCTAGGAGCTAAAACGGTCAAAAATTTCGGCGGCCTACGGCCGCCAATGCCGCAAAAAATTTTAACCCCCCTCATTTTAAGTTCCTGCCTCCGCCACTGTAGATATCAGATTTCATTTCATTAGAGAACTTGCAGAAAATAATATCATTAAACTCGAATATGTTCCTACTGAACGTCAATTAGCTGATATTCTCACAAAACCCTTAAAACGTGAAGTTTTTGAAATTCTTCGAAAAACTATTGGAATTGTTAGGGTACACCAGATATAAGTCACTTTATAGGTACATATGCTTTATTTTTAGTTTGCGTTTATATAAAATATGAAAAATAAAGTCTTTTCGTTGTTCTCGTTACTCTTGGGAATGACAACCAACGGGGGAGAGTTCTTTTGTGAACTTGTGCTTAATCGACATATATCTTTAGGGGAGTGTGGTTGTGGAATTTGCAGGGAATATATTTTATAGTTGCTTAGAGGCTTTAGATAACTTCGGCTTTGCAACCTCTGTTACCTTGTGTGTTTCGAACCGTCATCCAACAGTTTAACACACAAAAGTGACTTCCTTTAGATATGATCAAGGTTATACGGGAATCTACTTACAAGTTAGGGCTGGCATATAAATCAAGTAAACAATGGCTAACTTGTCTCTACCTCAGTTATGAAAAGAATCACTTAAGAAACTTACACAACCAGAGCTAACTAGGTCTTACAACACGAACATGCAGCCATACGTTGCTTTTTTAAAGCATGTTATCGCTTAACTGTTCTTGAATGGACTTATTGCAGAAGAGAAGGACCGTAGAATGAACAAGAACAAGCCGAAGATACCAAGGTTACAGGTTAATCTGATGATTACCAAAAAGGTATGTTATCGCCTACTTGTGCTTCCCAACTCTCAAAAGAACTCTTTATACTCGTTAGATAAATGCCACAGAGGAACTGCTATATAATAAATGATGACTACCACAACAAACCTACGCCGAAGTGTAAAGAGTTTACGCAGAATTCCATAGAGAGATTTCATGTATGCTTGATGCTTGTGGTTTTCGTTCTAGACTCCTCTAATATATAGCATTCAATAAGATAGGTTGCTTAGGAATAAAACAATAGATTCCTTATGCTACAAGTTAGCTAGTGACCGTGTAATCGAGCACGTTACTTTACTTGTACACAAAGTATCATAGTTTAATCACACTTGGAAACCTTTTAACGTTTATCTGCCAAGCATTTTGTTAGCCCTTAGAGCAAGCACTATGTGCCATAAGCCATCCTATATTTGAGTATATAGATATGGCAGAATTGACAAAAACCGGCAACCACTATGGTCTTAGCTAGAAATGGACAGAAACTCAGTTTCCGCAGCTTCCAGAGTGCGGAAACTCAGTCTCCGTATTTTTTTTGTGGCGGAAACTGAGTTTCCGCACAGTCAAAGCTTGACTTTTGACCGCGCGCAAACTGGTTTTCCGTAAAGAAGTAGTTGTTAGATATGAGATTTTGTTCTACAATGGTTTTGAACGAACAAGTTTACCCCATTTTGATTTTGATGTAGAATTTGTTTGATTTTGTTCAATCTATTGAAAGACTGTGTTCACAACCTATAGGTGGTTTGTTTGCATCTTTCAATTGAAGTTTTGATAATAAAAACGACTCTAGTTTTTTTTAATAACTCAAGATAACTTTCATTAATTAGAAAAATAACTACAATACAATCAAATTTCTAAACCGAAACAAACTATACATTGCAAATTCATTTAAATAAAGATGAAACTACTAATGATAGACTAATTATCTAGAGATTCATCCAAATTCGATTCATTCAAAGTCCTTCTTATAATTTCCGCACGTTTGAGTCGATACCAAGTTTGAGTTGTTGGCGAACAATTACTGACATTCTTATCAATGATTTCCCTATCTTCCGCCTCTTGGTTTTGACGTGCTAATTGTTTATGTGTTTCCAAATATCTTTCAAATAGTGTTGCTTGTCGTTCATCATTCTCCTTCTTAAGCAATGCTCTTTTCTCCATCACTTCAACAAGCTTAGAACTCGCATCACTCATTGTTGAATCTTGAGATTTTGGTGTCTTGGGTGTTGTTGAAGTTTTGGATCTACGTGAGCGACGTCTTTGAGTATCTCCTTCTCTACGCTTGCGTTTTTCGGTTGAAGTTGTTGCCATTGTAACTTCATTATCTTGATACAAGAAATGATGGTCGAAATTGGGTTCGTCACCCAATGAAACTCCCGTAGGAATATGATAACGGGTGGAAGTTTGAGGAATATAAGGAGATTGGGAGGAAGTTTCATAAGAAGATTCAAAGGGAGTTGAGTAATATAAGGAGATTGGGAGGAAGTTTGAGGGTGAGTATCGGAATAGTCATAGGAGGTGGAGTAGAATATAAATGAGTGGAGTTTTGAGTGTTGAATGGAGGGTTGGGAGGAGGGGTGGAGTGTTGAGTATGGGATGAAGTGTGGGGATGAGGGGTCGAGTGTTGAGTATGGGATGAAGTGTAGGGATGAGGGGTCGAGTGTTGAGAGCCGTTGTAGGATGAAGTGCGAGGATGAGGAGTGGAGTGTTGAGTTTGATTGGAGGGAAATCGAGTATTAGTTGTAGGAGGAGTGGAGTCTTCTCCGTCACCATCCAAGTCAAAATGATCACCTTCATGACGAAATTCACTCAATTCTCTCCGTAGAAGTTGGTACTCATCCTTAAAAGCAAAGAGCTTAAGATACTTCCTATAGTAATTTTCTATTGCAATCCGAAGCTACACAAAATCGAAGTTGAAGTTAGTAAAAGTTAAGCAATTGCAAATGATTAGTAAAGTAACCAACTTACTAGGTTTTTGTAATTCAAACCCGGATCTTGTATTTGAATCTCTTTTAAACATTGTAGATATCTTTCCACATCGCACTTAATGGTATTAAATCTACTTGCAACGCATTTACGCTTGTAAGGATTTTTTTTCATCGATATCTTATATTCATCAAAAACAAGTGGCAAAAACTTTTATTTTCCACCCCCTTTCCAATTTCCGAGCTTCTCATACTTAATATATGCTTTCACAATAGATAAATTATAACATTGGTAAAATGTTTGGACATTTTGAAAATTTGAAGTAGACTTAAGAAGAAGAAAATCAAGATGATGATGATTTGGAGTAGGTTTGAGAAGAAGTAAATCAATATGATGATTTTAGGTGATTTAAGAAGAAAAAAACCAAGTTTGCTTGTGTATAAGTAGCCAAAACACAAAGTTTGAATTTTTAATCTAAAGGCTTTAAACATTTAACCGTTGGGAGATCGCTAGATCTAGCCATTGATTTTCTTGGCAGAAACTAAGTCTCCGCCCAATGCGGAAACTGAGTCTTCGTAAAGAATAGGTTTCTAGACAGAAGATTTTTCTCACAATTGATTCCAAATGATCACATTGTTCAAACACAAAATTCTCTAATTATTCACCCAAATTGCTCTATTATTCTACTTTAATAATTTAGAACAACAAATTTGAACCAATTCAAACACAACTTTGAAGTGTAGAACAACAAATTAGAGTTTCTTTTTCTCAAATCATTTTTTCATTGATTAAACCAAATCAAGTTACATCATACTAATTGAAACTAAAACTAATAAAACTTCAAACATAAACATTGAAAGAGCACTTAAAAACCTACATGAGAATTTGAAACTAGTTCGTCTAATCAAGGTTGATTACTTCATCATTGTCCGAATCATAAATGGTTTTGACTCCAACTCTCTTTTCCATTTTCTTCAAAATTCTTCTTTTTCGTTCTTGATAATATTCTTGTTGAGTCGGATCCATGTTAGAAACATCCATATCTATTATAATTTTCTCTTCTTCCTCTTCAGATTGGTAAAACTCGCTTGTGTTACTTTCTACAAGATTCACAAATGCGGCTTGTTGAAAGTTGATTTTCTTCTCCTCTTTTCTTTGCATCTTCATGAAATACTCCATGAGTGATTTTCGTGCTTCATCAATTTCAATACTCTCTTCTTCTTCTACCTTTGTAGGTCTTGAAGAACTTGATCATCTTGAAAAACTTGATCCTCTTTTGTCTCTCCTAATGATTCCCGCCTCCCTATCTTTTCTTGCACTTTCTTCTTTTTTTATACCTTTTCATTCCTATTGGTCTTGCCATCTCCTTGTATCTCCAATGACGTTTTCCATTATCTAGAATTTCGACACCATCAACTACTTCAACGGGCGCATAATCGTTTTGGCTAGGATCACCAAGATTTTGCTCCACGGTTAATTCATAATCATATCCGGGGAGAGTTCTTCTTAAAACTTCGTAACTCTCATCATACTTGAATGGAATACCTTTGACATGCAAATATTGATCTCGAGCCTCTCGGCCCTAAAAAATAAGAGTAGTAGCAAAATTGTTATTACGCTTTCTAATAAAAAACTATTACGAATAACATAATTGAATAAATTTAAAAGCTTACCAAGTGTTCATGTGATGCGTCACTTCTATTTTGTCAGTGACTACTGCAAAGAATTCCAACATAATCTACAACTTCTTTTTGAATGTGCTTTTGCCATCGATTTTGAATCGAACGTTCATCTATTTCATTAGGATTTCCTGTGGATCTCTTAAACATTTGAAAAACACGTCCCCAAAATTGAGATCCATTTTGTCCAGCACCAACGGTTCCATCGCATGATACGAAAATAAAACAATTAGTAACAGCAAGATCTTCATCTGGAGTGAAATTCCTCACCATTTTGATTTTTTTTGTTAAAAAAACTTGAACATTTGAAGGGAAAAAGAAGGAATCAACTGGAACAAGATTGATTGGGATGAATTGGTCAAAGAAGAAGATTTCTCTTATATATATGAGATCCCAATGGCTATTTTTTTTGAATTTTGAAAAAAAAAAGTCGTTGGGGATCTGACGGCCAAGAAAAATTAGGAAAATGGATCGCTAAGATGTGAGGTGTAGAGGGAGTGTTAAGAAAAAAAAGGTCAAACGGTCATATTTAAGAGACGAGAACTGGGCTTTCGCCTCGCATCCATATCCCTATTGCCTGCTACATCTGTGTAGCACGCAATAGGGATATGGATGGATTTCCGTAGATTATAGAGAAATTTAGGACCATAGTGGTTGCTCATCTCTATATTCTAGGGATTTCTCTATAATCTATGAACCATAGTGCTTGCTCTTAAAGTGCCTCAAGAGAGGGTTCTAGTAGAGATGTGAACAACTGAAATCTTATTAAACCATTGAGATTCGTTAGATAGACCACAAAAGATATTCGCGTCAATGGATCAAGTCTATCTAAGAGATACATGAGTTATCTGTTAAACCACTGCGTAATTATCCCGAAGATAACCGTTAGGATTTGAGATCCACGCAAAAAAGCCAGATTCCTTATTCACGTACATGTACGTGTTCAGAGCATGCTTTTTGGTACACATGCTAGGAGGAAAATCTGGTGCCATTGTTCACAAACCAGTTCGCGAACCGCCTGTTTTCAAAATTAGGATTTTAACTGGATCCGCTCTAAATACTTGGGCCAGACCAATTTCTGTACTTATACATGGGCATGTCCTGAGCTATAATCTATTATACTCTCTCTAGAGTATAGTCCTTAGATTCACCATTTTCCTACATTGATTTGCAAGAAAACCATTACAATGGAAAGTTTGTTGAATCCATCTCATGTGTATCTTGTAAACTTAGCATACCAACATAACTCATGGTTATGTAGACAATAATAAACGCATATCAATATGTTAGAGCATGGCTCGGTCAGCCTCACTAAGTGTTGGTGTGTCAAGTTTAGTTGTCAAATTTAGTGATCAAACTCGACCGCTTGAAATGCACATTAGGTAAAGACTTCATTAAGTTAGCCTTAGGTTGTGAAGCTGAAGAAACAAATTGTCATGGTTTGTATTATTTGGGTTGCTGTAGTTACCCCTTAGCGAG
>JAJJMA010268532.1:0-10049 GCA_023529015.1 Papaver nudicaule | reverse complement strand
GTTTCATATGAAATCCAAACCGTAAAACCAACTGGTGCGAAAAAAAAACAGCCCCAAATCGATGATTCTAACCTAAAAAAACAATGAAAACATGATTGAAAACATGGGGTTTGTTCAGAATTGTTTATGGTTTGAGGGAGATCCTAATTTGAGGGAGATCAGAAGTGGTTATGGTTTATCGTCACTGGTAATTCAGAGAAGAAGAATGGGTTTTAGGGCTGCGATGGTGGTGGCGGAGCTATTATTATCAGGGGTGGTGGCGGGGTGGTGGTGGCGTTGGTAGTGAAGGAGGAGAGAACATGGTTGTTTGTTAGCCTATTTTATAAAGGTAAAACTGTCCATTTTTATAAGGGGTTTTTGGTTTTGATTCCCGATGACCCTATTTTTTCACCCTTTGAAGCGCCAAAGTAAAGTATGCAGCGCCAAAATCAGCGCATATTTCTTTGCCTAGCTAGCAGAGTTTGTACGTAGTGGGCTTCAGTTCAACTTTACTGTAACCTTTTAAATGCATTTGAAGATGGGCCTTGACAGTTGGGAATACTCTTACTCTTGAGTCTTGAGTGTTTATTCTTTTTATTTAAGCAACATTCATTCATACATATATAATCTTTTACAAATTAATCTAATTCGTCGATCAACATATCATTTTTACAAATTACAAATTACAGCAAATTGCAAAAAGTCTTTTTGGATCATTATAAAATTAGATTCATTACATATAAAATTGCAAAGAGAGGAGAACTGGGAAAGTTGGTGCTAAACTTGCTAATACTAGAACCTTGATTCTTCAGGTAAAGCTTTCAACTCTATTTACTTTTGATTCATGTTTTGTAGATGGGGTCAAATTCTAAAACCCTAAACTCTTTTAAACTGTGTAACCATTTTTCTTATGACCTAGTACTGGATTCTGACACTTAGTACTAGATTACCGCATGCGGTGGGGGGTCCGACCGAAGAATGGCTTGTTATGTATTCTTTCAGTTTAATCTAATTTTTACAAATGTATAAATAGATCGAAAATTTATTTTGACCCAAGCTCTCCTTAGTTAAAGCTAAACATTTTTGTTCTAGTTATGTCAATTTGTTTTTTTGGAAAGCAAATTAGAGCAATGTTTTAACTGTAAATGGGTTTTAAGTTTAACTGTTGTTCCAAATATGACCTTCGGATCATTTTGTTTTTGAAGTAAGTGAGCAAGTAATTTAGTAACAATTACACCCTCATTCATATCATTTTGGCTATAGTATAGATAGAAGTAGAACCACCTTATTATTTTAGTACACTATAATACATCAAGCTCGATGAACCGGTCTGTTTGTTTCTTTCCACGTATAACACAAAACGAATGCATGAAGCAAACGTGGAGACATGTCTAAGTCTAACAAAGTAAGGATAAAGCTAAACAAAATGGAATCTAAGCAACTCTGAATCTAAGCAACTCTGACCCGTAACCACACCACTTAATTTCTCTCTTTACTTTTGTATTAAAAAAAAAAAAAAATTCTCTCTTTACTTTTTTTTGTTGATTTTACATCATTTAAGAATAACATTAAGATACAATATTACATTGCAGTAGCAGGTAAGCGAGCAACAAGTTGCGCCGCAAGCCCTTTCTGAATGGAAAATCCTATTCTCTTAAAAATAAATTCTCTTGAACATCTCTCTTTTTTTCTACTCTACTCTGTCATAGACAAATTTTTTTTTCTCTCTCGCCTCCTTCACCGCCTCTAAAACTCACAAATAGGGTATGATCCCTTTGCTGTAAATCTATAGTTTTTGAGTAAGTTCTCTCTTTTTCACATAGATTCGGGTGTAGCTGTGCTGTTGTGGTGGTGGTCAACGTTCTTACTGCCGGCGTAGTGATGGTGGTGGCGCTCTACGGTTGTCTTCTACAAACTTTCAGTGGTTCACTGATTCGATCAGAATCAAACAGACCGGTTCATCCCTAAGGGACTCCTTGTGTAAAAGTTGAAGTTTGAAGTTGTGTAAGAACTAGCATTAAAAAACATGGTGTTTTATAGTTCTTCCTTGTGTAAAATCTTGATTTGCTTTAGGGATAATTCTAGAGAGAACTGTGAAACAATTTTTAGGGAAGGGTTGAGACCATTATTGGGATTTTTAATTTAATTTGTAAAAATTATTGGGTTTTATTTGCAGTTGTGTTAGAGAATATGGGTTTTCAATTACTGTGGATTTTGGTAAAGATTTTATCTTTTTGAATTTCAGAGAAAAAAAATTCAGCTGTTTAGAATGAAATTGAAGGTTAAATGAAATTGAAGCTGTTTTGAATGAGATTTAAAAAGGGAAAGGAGTTGTGACCCAGTTGACTCATAGAGTTGGTAGCCGAGCTGATGTAAACGAGTTGAATCGTCTGGGCGCGCTTTTATTGGGCGGAAATAACTCAGCTAATCAAAGTTCTGGGCTAATGGATCAGGTAAGGTTATCCGACCCGTTTCTTCAACCCGCGACTTCATCTTCTTCTCCAAAGAACTCTGTTCTTCAAAACCGAGCTCCGATTCTGATCCGAAATTTCTGATCAATCTAATGGTTGTTTCAAAGGATTTTCAACTGTAAATACGTTTTTAGATCTTATGTAATCGTTGTATGTGATCAATTTTATTAATTATGTCCAATTTCGTTTGATTTTTATGAAATTGTAATTCAATTTTTTTTTTCATGCACAAAGTTTGTGACTGACAAATTGTACATTTTTCATCCCTAAGGGACTCCCTTCGGTCGTCCAATTACTGCTGCAGCAGTGGGGAGGCCGACCGAGAAGCAATTTTTTTTTAATTTTTTTTTTGACGAATTTAGTTTTCATTCCATCCGAATTCCAATATATAACAGAAATGTGTTTCTTTTAATACAATAATCCAGCTTAGTTGGAACACCCTCTTAACCCCGAATTTTACTGTAGCCCCGCATGGATAAGATTGTTACTTTCTTTAAATGAATAAAAAAATGGACAATTTGACTTAGCTTTGTTTTTACTTTAGCTGTTTACAGTTTAAACATTTTTACTTCTTTGAATGTACAGATGTTAGAACCATGACACACGAACCCACGTGTTACATTTTAGAAAAAAATATCTCTTTAAACAAACATGAGCTCTCCTCCGTTTTTTTTTTTCTTTTACAGAAACAGATCTATTAGTTTTCCATATTAGTACAAATTTACCTCAAATAGATTTGTTTCAAATCTTACAATTTTTCAACTTCACATTAAAACAATCGAAACCCAATTTGCCTTATTCTCAGATCCATACACCTCAAATCCAAATTCATCCCTAATTTCAAAATTCCATACTTAAATACCTCAAATCAGTGGAATTTTGAAAACCCATTATAGAAACAGCAAGAGGAGTTGATGAAGGAGAACAAGGAAATCAGAAATGGGTTCAATTTCAGATCAAGGTGGTGTTGGAGAAATCAGAAATTGATGCTATGATGGGTTAATGGCGAAATTCAATGAAAAGAAGAAGGGGTTTTACAGGAATCGAGATCAATAGGATATTTTTTTAGTTTGAATGGAATTGATGTTAAAATTGAGGTATGGGTTTACGGTTCAGGGTTATCGTGTGTGGGTCGGGTACGAGTTTACCCGACCCGCTTCTTCGTCTTCTTTACTGAACCTCTGTTTTTCAGGAAACAGAGCTCCGGCAGAGCTCCGATTCGGCTGATTGATTAAGTGAATGTTCTAAATAATTTTCTACTACAAACATGTTTGTTTGATTATATATGATCGATTTACACTTTCAATTGGATTAATTATCATAATTTGAATCTGATTTTTCTGAAATTGTAAACCAATTTTAATTTCACTGCACAAACTTTGTGACTGACAGAGGATACAATTTTCATCCCATAGAGGACTCCCTTCGGTCGTCCAACTAGTTACACAGGGTTAAAACAAGATCTGGATCCCTATCGAAAAACAAAAATACACAAGATCTGGATACTATTATGCATGCATGATGCATCCTATTTAAAGTTTACTGATTCTACCCTGTTTTTTTTTTGTTTGTTCTTCATTCATGCATGCAATCTGTTTGATGAAGTTTACCAAAAAAAAAATCTGTTTAATGAAGTGAAAGCATAGTTTCTTCCAATTTACTGACTCTCATTTATTTACTGTTTCTTTCAGGAGAAAAGATCACTGTGATCATGGTGCTGGAAAACAAGAAGAAACACCAAATATTTCACAAGCACAATGTGGGTGTGGGAGAGGACAAGATAAGTAACTTACCCGAGGCACTTATTCATCACATTCTTTCCTTTGTTCCAACTAAATGTGCTATGTCAACCTGCATTCTGTCCAAAACATGGAAGTATGTATCCAACTCTATCCCCTATCTTGATTTTCGCAACTGTCAGGTATCAGTCGTACGGTTAAAGAAAATCGTTTGAAAACCCAACAGTTTATGGATTTTGTGGATACAGTATTATGTCTTCATGAGAAACCTGATATTCAGAAATTCTATCTCACTTGGGATAAATTTTTCGATGAATCCCGAGTAAATAAATGGATCGATATTGTTACAAAGCGTAAAGTCCAACAACTTTTTCTTTCGGTAGAATCAAAAACATCCTTCAAATTCCCTCTATCTCTTTTCACATGTGATTCGTTGACAATGTTGGTCTTAGAATGTTTAACATTCAATGTTCCAAACATAGTCACTTTTCCAAGGCTCAAGTTTCTTCGTCTAAGAATTATTACATTTACGAATGGAATAATGCCCAACCATTTACTTTCTAACTGCCCCCTCCTTGAAGAATTGAGTTTGATGGGCTGTAGTGGTTTCCAATCTGAAGGTTTCTGCATTGCAAGTCCGGCACTGAAGCACTTGTCCATCTTGTACTGTGATTTTGGAAAGTCTACAGTGAAGATTTGTGCACCAACTCTGTCAACCATCAGTTGCAGACTAGACGAACCAACAGACTTTGTAATTGACAGCCTCCTGTCACTAGTTAAGGCAGATATTGGCATGTATTATAGTGACATACTCCAAATCAAGTTTTTTCGAAAGCTTTCTAATGTAAAGCTGCTTAAAATATGGGGCGTCCACTTTCTGGTAAGCCCAGATATTACATGTTCTTGATGATTTTGTTGTGTAAATTTATGAAGTGCCACATTATTGTTCCTATGGCTTATTTGACTCTTATGCACTGTTCTACTTTATTTTTTCTTGATGATCAGGTTCAAAGTGAGGCGGATACACTCTTAACTTGTTTGCCTGCATTTAACAGTTTGATCCACCTAGAAGCTAGAAGTTGGTCCAAATATTAATTGCAAGATAGATGGTACAGAATTTATGAGATCATTTTTCGGTCTTCTCCAGCTCCCACCTAATCTAGCATCGATTGTCTTTTCTCGGGCAAGTCACTCACCTCTTACCTCCCCATATAATTAAAATGGATTTCTTCCCTTGTTAGCATTGGTATCCAATTCTCTCGTTGAAATCTGGTGTTAATTTGAATTGTTATACGTCAGTCTCCTAAACTTTAATCACTGGTCTTCTCCTTTGGAAGTCAATAAAACTTTCATTATTTTCTTTTCCATACTCCATTTCAGCAATTCTCTTAAAATGTAAGTAGTATGTGTTTGTGTTAGCATCAGTACATAGTTTTTTGGTGGTATCGTAATTTGCTGAACTTTTGATTTGATTGTTGTAGAGCCTTCGCATCCATGATGATGAGGCTGATGGTTGCTGGCCAGTTGATCCCAAATGTTCACTACTTTCCCTGAAGTCAATCAAATTCAAGAATTTTGTAGGGGAAAAGAGTGAGCTAAATGCAATTAAACTCTTTCTGAAGTATGCTAGATTCCTTGAGACTGTAACCATTGTAGCTTCTCCAAGGCTCTCCAAAGACCAACAACTACATGTAACGAAGCTGTTACTGATGTTTCCAAGACCTGCCAATTGTGTGATTAAGTTCTTGACGAGTTCTGAAGACAGTGATAATACTTTCAATGCGTCAGTGTTGTTGTTCTAATCTTTGTGAGGATCATTCTAGCAGTCCCCTCGTGAGTGTTTACAAGTATTGTTTGTTGTCGTCTTTTTGGAACCCGCCCCATTTTGTGTTTCCTTGTACTATCTTTGCTTCAGTTTCTGGTCTGCTTCTGGTATTTTTACTTTGCAGGGCTAGAGCTAAGATCTGGTACTATGTTGAATGACAGGGATGGTGTATTCAAGTGTCTGGTTTCTTCCAGCATGATGTGTATTCAAGTGTCTGGTTTGTTCCATCTTTATGATCAGGCGCCCTGCAAAATTATACTTAAACCGGGTTGTCATATTTACCGGTAAGGGTGAACTGTATAAGCCTTTTTAATTGCGGAACTGCGTCCTGTTCCTGTTTAAATGGGGGAATGGGGCCTGCTGCTGCTGGTGCTGTAATTACTGGATCAAGTAACCTGTGCAACTCTTCAAACAAAGAATTATTTTTTTGGTAAGACCGACCCCAACTTACCCTGTACATATTAATCATTTTATAAGCAAAGTTTATCCAGCAAGAAACCAAGCAACAATGAATTCTACAAGAAATCAAGCTAGGCGGGTACTTGGCAATCAGGCCGAGCACCTTACAGTTTGCTTCCCAACTACTCAAAACTAAAATTACACTATTACTGTCGCAAATCTTAATCAAATTTTGCCATCAAAATTAAGTTGGAACTATCATCTTCCTGGTGAAATTTGGATAATTCAGAATGAATGGAACAATAAGGTTTTCAACAAAAATAGCTAAATGAAAAGAAATTGTCAGTTTCTAAATATTAGTCTTCGCGCTTCCAAAGACTTCCATCCGCAGTGTTATTCCATGCTAGCAACTGGAAGTACCTGTTAAATGTTTTCACAACTCTGCAAGAACTTAACAACACAATTTGGTCTCGGATACATTAGCAACTCTTTCATCGCTTTTGTTTGTGCCTCATAGTTTCCAGAGAGACTTCGAGACGCTACAATGGTTATCGTCTCGAGAACTGCAGCATACTTCAAGAAGAGTTTTATGGTATCTAGCTACGTTGGTTTACCTTTAAAATCCTGGAATGTGATTGACTTGAGGTTTAGTAGTGAACACTTGGGATCAACTGACCAACTGTCATCGTATTCTACTTCGGGCCAGATAAGTCCTCCCTACAGTAGTCAAAACCAAGGTCAGGTACATGACACAACAACATAACTCAGCAGTGATGCTAACGCAAAATAAGATCATTTGAGTTTTAGAGTTCAGTGACTTGCAAAGGAAAAGATGAGCGATGAACGACTAAACAACTGACGTTCTACAATCAACAGTTTTACTTTTAACAAGTAAGAAGCACCAATGTATAATGAGAGAACAGAATAAAGAAATTTTTATTATTATATTGGGAGGTAAGAGGTGAGTGACTTGCCTTAGCAAAGACGATTGATTCCAGATTGGGCGAGAGCTGAAGAATCCTGAAAACAATTCTCACCTCCGAAAGAAAATCTGAATCAGAAGTCCTGCAATCAAATCCTGGACCAACTTCTAGATGGGTCAAATTGTCAAATGCACTCAAATTGGTTGAGAGAAAATCAGCCTCATGTAGAACCTAGTCATTAAGAAAAAACGAAGTATACCAGTGGACAAGGGTCAGAAAAACCACAGACCAATAAAACAAGGTGATCCTAGAGAATCGGCATATTAATTGTAAGACAACCAAATAACTGAATCATTCAAAGTATTTAGGCATACCATCAAGGAGAAACCAGATATGTTAAGAAGCTTTATATTAGAAAGCTTTTTTAAGAGCTTGATTATTGTCTTGGTCCAGTATTTCCCATATACGTCAATATGTGCCTCAACTAGTGAGGGGAAGTTGTTGATTACAAAGTTTGCCGGTATCAAAAATCTGTATCTGAAGGACAACAGATTAGGTGCACAAATCTTCACATTAGACTTTCCGAAAGAACAACAATTGATATCCAAGTTCTTTAAAGCAAGATTCCCTATGCATAAACCTTCCGACTTGAAACTACAGTATACCAAACTCAAGTCTTCAAGGATGGGGCTGTTAGAAAGTAGTTTCTCGGATGAGAACACACTCGAACATAACCGAAGTACTTTGAGCCTTGGAAAAGAAACCGCGTCTGGAACATTGAGTGTTACAAAATCTAATTTCAACACTGTCAATGAATCACAGGTAAAAAATGATAGAGGGAATACTAATGATGCTCTTGATCCTCCTGAAAGAAAAAGTTCTTTGACATTACGTTTTATAAGAATGCCGATCCATTTAGTTATTCGGGAATCATCAAAGTAATCATAATCTTCATCCCATGTAAGACAGAATTTCTGAATATTCGGCTTCTCATGAAGGTAAAATACTGTATCCATGAAATTCATGAACTGTTGGGTTTCCAAGCGTTTTTCTTCTTCGGTGTAATCGTGATGCCACCACTCATTAAAATCAAGAGTGGGGATAGAGTTTGACACATACTTCCATCTTCTGGATAAAATACATGTAGACATAGCACATTTGATTGGAAGTAAAGAAAGAATGTGATGAATGAGTTCATCAGGTAAATTACTTATCTTATCCTCTCCCACACCCACATTGCTGGTGTGCGATTTTTGGTGTTTCTTCTTGTTTCTCAGCACCATCATTCCCAATTGTGTTTTCCTGAAAAAATAAATTAAAGTGGGAGTTAAACCTTTTAGTAAATTCAACAACCAGATTGCGTGCATGAAAAGGAAGAACCAACGAAAGAAAACCAAGGGTTTTAGGGTAGAATCAGCAAACATGGACAAATCCTGTCTTTTTTTTAGGTATGTTATCAAATCACATCAACAATTTGGATTTACAGTTGGAGAATATCCAGATCAATTTTGACTAGTCCTAGTTCTTAAAAAGGAGTTTAGGGTTCTGGACCTTCTGTTTTGATTTTGCCCAAATCAACAATACTACAAACACAACTCCCTCCCATCTCTGAAACACAAATTAAAGAAGATATGAATTAGAATCTTTACCTGGATTCTGGAAGAACAAGGTTGTCGTGAAGAGCTAGAGCATAAGCAAGAAAGAAAGTATATATAGGTGTCACCGTTTTAACTGATTCTAATCTAAGAAAGAATGAGAAGTCTCAAGTCCTCTTTGTGACTCTCCCAACCATCACACGCACGCTATAGGTGTGACCGTTTTAACTAAATTTTTATTTTTATTTTTATTTTTTTCGGTAAAGAAATTGGTACTGACTAGTTTTTCGTGTCACGGCTAAACTATATATTGTTTGCAATTGGTTTTGATTGCCAATTGCATTGATTTGTGTCTTCTGCAATGCAGATTACGGAAGTGTTAACTATCTTTTAATCCAATGTTAGAGTGGTTGATAAAGCCTGGGTCGTCTATTATTCTACAATGGGGTAATAACCAAAGTTTGAAGTGGAATAGGAAATGCAACTTTGAACATCTTCGGGATACGATTTGGATAACATGGGATAAAAAAAAAAAAGTCTAAATCAAAAGAAGCTGTGGTAATCGGGGCTAAAGGAGTCTTCATCTAATGGTCAAAACTCTTTCATCCACACAGGAAAATCCTCTTTTGAGTCTAGCTTTTAAACCAATGACCAGACAATATAGACACTAGATACACTTAAAATATTTAAATATGATCCTACACTGACAAACTGAAAGTACCTATTAAATTTTTTTCAGAACTCAGCAAGAACTTAACTACACAGTTTATCCTGGCTAATTTGGGGGCGAGCCCATATTTCATGGGGCGAGCACTACTTCAAATGTCCCACCCCAGTTTATAGGGGGAGGTAAAACTGTGTGCAAATACTAAAATGTCCCTACACTAATCTTACTACTAATTTAACTACATAACTAATCAAAAAACACCCAAAAAAAATCATTATCAACAAACACTCTTCTTCTCTCTACTTCATTTCTTCATCTCTAAAATCCAAAAAAATTAAACTTTAACAACTTCAAAATTCGGAACACTAATTTTACTACTAATCTTACTACAAAACTAATAAAAAACACTCAAACAAAAACCATCTTCTCTATATCATTAACAACAAACAAT
>JAJJMA010268492.1:0-10922 GCA_023529015.1 Papaver nudicaule | reverse complement strand
TTCCGTCGATACGTCCTGCAATTTGTACTTGAATTCCTTTTGTATCTGCTTGCTCAGTTAATTCAATAGCTTTTTTCATTGCCTTTCTAAATGAAACTCTATTTTTTAATTGTCCAGCTATAAATTCTGCAAGAATATTTGGGTCTCCGTAGGGTTTGGCAATTCTTGTAATAGCAATGTTGAGTTTTCGGTTCACAGAATTAAACCCTTTTTGGACATTGATCTGTAATTCTTCAATTCCTCTCGGTTTACCTTCTATTAACCATTTTGGAAATCCCATATAGATTATGACCTGGACCAGGTCGATTCTTTTTTGAATCTCTATACGCGCAAGTCCCTCTACACCCGAAGATATTCTCATATTTTTTTGTACATAATTCTTGATACAATCCCTTATTTTTTGATCTTCCTGTAGACCCTCATAATAACTTTTTGGTTGTGCAAACCAAAGGGAATGGTGCTTTTGGGTTGTACCAAGTTTGAAACCAAGTGGATTTATTTTTTGTCCCATACACCCTCGCTTTCTTCATTAACCCATTTTAGTCTTTCGTGTTCTACCATACACAGATACCCGCAGATCCGTTTGCTACTCCTTTGGAAATATTACCTGAATGGTACTTCTTTCCCGTATTTCAAATACTTCGCACAGTACCAAATAAATTGTTGGGGGTTCTTTTAATGGCTTCAGTACCGGCGGGATTATTGACAGTACCTTTTTTTTTTGGAGAATGTTAATAAATTCCAAAACCCGTTTCGTCGTCCAGTAGCTACAACCGTCTTTTTGATTGGGACCGCAATAGCTATTTGGTTGGGTATTGGAGCAACATTACCTATTGATAAATCTTTAACTTTAGTTCATTTTTAAATTGACTAACCGTGAAATAGAAAAAAAATAACGTGTGTATCTAGGGAGAATTCACTTTGAAGAGACTATTCCCTAGATACACCTATTCAATTAAATTCTAGATCTACTCCAAATATAATATATGGATGGTGAAAAAGGAGGGGTACCGAAATACTACCAAATTTTCGTTTTGGCTCGTGAGTCTTATGGTTTAAGTCTGGACGATCTCAAAAATCAATATCCAAACTTATAACTGGAGTTGTTAGACCTCGACAAAGATTACTTTGGAGTCAACTCGACAGTTATGCAATAACGTACTACTTGGTGCTTTAATTATAAATCAGAGTTATAATGCGGAAAGTAAAAGCACACAAGACACCAGAGATTTTTTTAACGAGGAAACTGCCTTGCAGAAAAACCTCGGGACCTCGTCCAGTTTGAACACCGCCCAGTACAAACTGACTACAACACTAGCCTACTATAAGACTTCGGTATGGGATGTAGCAGAGACCAACTCAAGACCTCCAAGCGAATTGGCTACTGTCGCCTTCCTTACGTCTCTAGATCCCCCACAGATCGTCACGCACTTGATACCCCCAGCTGACGTCCTTTACAGGCCTAGGAGTTGCTTTGACCGCTGTCAAAGGCTTGTGTCAGCAATACTGGCTTTTCAACCAAACTGTTGACGTATGGTGTAACTGTCCTCTATCAGTTTACCATACATAAGATGACTTCCTTCGGATTGTTAAATCCAGGTCATACGGAAATCTACTTCTTGAACCGGGGCTGACAAGCAAACCAAGTAGGCAATGCCCAATTCGAATCTACCTCAGTTATACACGAAGAACCACTTAAGGAACTTGTATAACTGGAGCCAACTAAGTCTTACAACACCGAGTGCAGCCGTGCGTTGCTACCTTTCCAACCTTGTTGAGTAACGTATCAGTTCTTGAATAGCCGTATATCAGAAGAGACAGACTTTAGAATAGACAAGAACGTGATCAGGTTACCAAGGTTACAGGTTAATCCGATTTCAACCAAAGATGGTTTCAATCTCCTACCTGTGCTTCCCAACTCTCAAGAGAAGTCTTTATAGTCGTAGGGAGTTCCCAGAGGAGCTGCAACCTATAGAGGATGACTATACCACAACAAGCATTCACCGAAGTGAAAAGAGTTTACGCTACCTTCCTTAAGGACCTTCACGTATGCTTGATGCTTGCGGTATTTGTCCGTAGACACCTCTATTTATAGCACTCAATAAGATAGGTTGCTTTGGAATAAAGCAATCAATTACTTGTCCCACAAGTTAGGGAAACCCTAAACTTGGCAACCAAGTAATAGAGATTAATCTCAATTGGAATTCTTTTTAGAGTTATCTGCCAAGTGTTTTGTTAGCTCAAAAACACTTCAAGATAGAAATCCAACAGACCAGAGATAATCTTATCTTATTGACTCATTGAGGATCGTTAGATGGAACACAAAAGATATTCTGTATAACCAAGTCCATCTAAGAGATAAAAGAGTTTTGGAATTTGACTTAGAGTGAAATTCTAGGAGAATATTCACTGAATCCGACACCAGGCAGAATGACCGACATTCAGGTTCGCGTACTGGTTCGCGAAATGTTCAGCCATTCGAACTCAGAAGAATTCCGAGTTTCTGGTTTGCGAACCGGTTCGGGAACCGTCCACCTGTCAGATTTCGTCAAATCTGGATTTCGCTGGAAGTACTGGGTTGAGCCAGAACTTAGACGTGAGAACGTCCTCAGCTGTGATCCATGGACTCTTTGCTCAAGAGTACTCCTTTAGATTCATCCATATCCAACTAACAGTTTGCAAGCAAACCATTGTAATGGACACATGGCACCGAATCTGTCTCATACATTCTTGTAATCACAGTAATTTGTGGGATCAAATACTGGTCATGACACAAGGCCACGTTACACAAGAATACGATCTCAATCGCTATTATCACTACTAAAGTAGTCGACTATTTCGAAAGAATAGAGAAAGTAGAAATAGAAGAATATCCATAAAGTCATAACTCCTACTAACCTTTTATCGATGAAGAATAATTGATGTCTTCTTTGTCTTCACAGTCTTCGTCTTCAAGGTCTCTACTACTTTCTCTATATCCCAATTCCGAAATCTAAACTCTAGTAGGCTAAATCAAGAATTGAGTTTTGACACCTAAAACTGACAACTAGCTTGACATACCAACGCTAGTGGGTTTGACCGGACAATGCCCTAACAGATGGTACTGAAGACCCAAAACCTATTTTCTTTTTTCTTTCTAAAAAATGATGAAATCATTCCAATGGATTCAAAAATGAAAACTTGTTCTTCGGTAAATCAATTGCTAAACGCTTTTGTAGAATATCTAATATCTGTTGTACATCTTCTATACGAAAATGATCCATTTTCATAAGATCTTCTTGACTCTTATTCAAAAGGTCTAATAATGTATATATATTGGACCTTTTGAGACAATTATAGATCCTGGGAGACAATTCTAATTGGTCAATAAAAATACATTTCAATGCTATTTCTTTTTTGAGGAAGGATCCTGTGACATGGTTAAAATGACACTTTCTTGACATTGTGTCGCAATATTTTTGATAACTCCCAAACGAAAATGAATTTGAAGTTAATTTTTTGGGAGCATATTCTTCTTATAGAGATCTATATTCATACAAAAAATGAGCGCATTTCGAGATGTATAACACCACCTTTTACACCTTTGAAAACTAACCATTGGTTAGTTTTTTGATTCAACGGTTAAAACGACAATGGGTAGATGGTGGTTGTATACAAATCGGAATGCGCTCATTTTTGGTATGAACATGAAGCTCTCTAAGAAGAACATGCTCCTAAAACATTAGCTTCAAATTCATTGTCGTTTGGAAGTTATCAAAAAAATTGCGACACAATGTCAAGATAGTGTCATTTTAACCATGTCACAGGATCCTTCCTCTTCTTTTTTACTTTTGCTTAGTTTATCCAATTTATTCTGAAAGGTAAAAAAAGGTATAGTAACTATGTTTTGATTGTCCTCTAAATTTGTGTCATGTTCTTCCGCATGAAGAAAGGGTATAAATAAATCAATCAAATTACGGGAGGCCTCGTGAAGTGCTTCTTTAGGAGTTAAACTTCCATTCGTCCATATTTCTAGAAAAAGTATTTCTTGTTTTTCATTTCCATTCCCATAAGAATGAATACTATGATTCGCATTTCGAACAGGCATGAATACAGCATCTATAGTAAAACTTCCATCCTGTGCATTATTTGGTGTTTTTATACGATATCCATGATTCCTCTCGATTTGTAGTCCAATACACAAATCCATTGGTTCCGTTAGGCTAGTTATATGCTGTGTAGGATCAACAATTTCCACATAAGGGGGTGAGATGATGTCTTGAGTAGCTACGTATCCAGGACCCCTGATGCAAATGGATGCGTTGCGAGTTCCATACAGATTACTTCTTAATACAATTTCTTTTAAATTCATTAAAATTTCATGTACGGATTCTTCAATACCTACTATAGTAGAATACTCATGTGGTATTTTTTCAGATTTTGCGCGTGTGATACATGTTCCTCTATTTCTCCAAGCAAAGCCCTTCGCATTGCGATGCCTATTGTATCGGCTTGACCCTTCATAAGCGGAGACAGAATAAAACGGCCATAATAAAGACGCTTACTGTCTACTCTAGATTCAACACACTTCCACTGTAGTGTCCGAGTAGATACTGCTACTTCCTCTAGAAGCATAGTAATTTTTTATCAGATTATTGAATCATTTATTTCTCTTGAAATCTGTTCCATTCTTATTTCTACACACGTCTTTTTTTAGGAGGTCTACATCCATTATGCGGCATAGGGGTTACATCCCGTACGAAACTTAATAGTATACCATTTCTACGAATGGCTCGTAATGCTGCATCTCTGCCGAGACCAGGACCCTTTATCATGACTTCTGCTCGTTGCATACCCTGATCGACCACTGTACGAATAGCATTTCCTGCTGCGGTTTGGGCAGCAAACGGTGTCCCTCTTCTTGTGCCCCTGAATCCACAAGTACCGGCGGAGGACCAAGAAACCACCCGGCCTCGTACATCTGTAACCGTTACAATGGTATTGTTGAAACTTGCTTGAACATGAATAACTCCTTTTGGTATTCTACGTCCATTCTTACGTGAACTAATATGTCCATTCCTACGTGAACCAACTCTTGGTATAGGTTTTGCCATCTTTTATCATCTCATCAATATGAGTCAGAGATTTACGGATATATCCATTTCAGGTTAAAACAGATCCTTTATTTTATTTGTACATTGGGTCCTTTTTCGAAGGATTATCCTTGTCTCTGTTTATGTCTCGGGTTGGAACAAATTACTATAATTCGTCCCCGCCGGCGAATCAGTCGACATTTTTCACAAATTTTACGAACACAGGCCCTTATTTTCATATTTGTCATTCCTTATCTTAATTCTGAATCTATTCCTTGGAAGAAAATACGTCTCTTGGAATTTTGAACCTCAAGTTGTATTGTATCCCCACGAAAATAATGTCGAAAAATATACACCTAATCGTTCGAATATTTATTGCGGAGTCTATAAATAATACGTCCTCTTGTTGAATCATAACGACTTACTTCGATTTTGACTTTATCTCCTGGTAGTATGCGTATAAAACTACGTCGGATCCTTCCTGAAACATAACCTAGAATCGGATCTTCATTATCTAAGTGAACCCGGAACATGCCATTGGGAAGTGATTCAGTAATTAAACCTTCATGAATCCATTTTTGTTCTTTCATTTCAGGTAACCCCCTTGAAGTATCAACTAATGGAGGAGGAGTGATATTAGGCAACCAGTCCTTCCTATTTTTCTTTTTTTTGCAATATAGGAAGTTACCAATTCAATTCAGATATCAGAAAGATCACCATATATAACACAAAATTTCTCCTCCGATTCCTTCTAGCCGAGCTTCTCGGTCTGTCATTATACCTCGAGAAGTAGAAAGAATAACAATCCCCATTCCTCCTAAAATCCTAGGAATTCGTTGAGCGTTGAAATAGATTCGTAGACCGGGCCGGCTGATACGTTTTAAAATAGTTATATATGGCCCTTTCCTATTCCTTCTACGTCGAAGGGTTAAAACCAAGAATTTTTTGTTGCTTTCTCGATGTTTTCTCACATTTTCGATAAAGACTTCTCGTAGAAGTATTTTAACAATGTTTTCGGTAATATTAGTAGATGCTATTCGAACCGTTCCTTTTTTATCCATGTCAGCATTTCGTATAGAAGTTATTATGTCAGCAATTGTGTCCCTACCCATGATGAACTATAATTATTTGTGCCTCCGAGTTTTAATATAATCAACATGCTCGTTATTTTTCTTTTTTATTAATTATAAAGTTAAGGGATATACGTGATACATAATCTACTAAATTAATTTAATCCATTCCCAAGACCCTACTATATCATATCACGGGCTTGTGTATTAGTTTTTATTCTATATAGTATTTATAATACCTCAGGAGCTAATGAGACTATTTTAGTAAAATTCAACTGTCTCAATTCCCGAGCGATCGCACCAAAAACCCGAGTTCCTTTTGGATTTCCTTCTTGATCAATGACAACCGCGGCATTGTCATCATATCGTATTATCATACCTTTGTCACGTTTAAGTTCTTTACATGTACGTACAACTACAGCTCTGATCACCTCTGATCTTACTAGAGGCATATTGGGCACTGCTTCTTTGATTACAACAATAATAACGTCACCAATATGAGCATATCGACGATTACTAGCTCCTATGATTCTAATACACATCAATTTTCGAGCCCCACTGTTGTCCGCTACATTTAAAAGGGTTTGAGGTTGAATCATATCATTATTTTTTATCGTTTCTTTCAATGCGAAGAAAGGGCAAAAAAAAAAAATGTTTTTTGTCTAGAAAAAAAGGCCTGCGGTTGTTTGTTTTTTCATCACAAAGACTCCTTTCCTTTGGTTGCACACATCCCTATTCTGCAATAAGGAATTGAGTTCGTATAGGCATTTTGGACGCAGCGATTAAAATAGCTTCTCTGGCTACTATTTCTGATACTCCACCCATTTCATAAAGGATTCAACCCGGTTTAACGACGCATACCCAATATTCGGGAGATCCCTTCCCCGAACCCATACGCGTTTCCGTAGGTCTTAATGTAACAGGTTTGTCTGGAAATATACGTACCCATATTTTTCCACCACGACGCGCATATCGTGTCATTGCTCGTCGCCCTGCTTCTATTTGTCTAGATGTGATCAGGCGGGTTCAAGTGCCTGAAGAGCATATCTGCCGAAACTAATACGATTGCCTCGGTAAGATATTCCCTTCATTCTTCCTCTATGTTGTTTACGTAATTTGGTTCTTTTGGGGTTATAGTTGATGGTTGTTTTTGAAGAAATAAGAAAAAGAAAGAAACGAAACCTAGAAAAGAAAAAGAAAAAGAAAAAAAAAACCCGGCCGTACTACCATTCTACTGTTAGCGGATTTGAAGTTGTTTTTGGGTTTTATCAAATTCTTCTTCTCGTAGGATTATTGCTTAGCTTTTCGAGGTAGGCGCAACACCCAACTTTAATGATTATTGCTATTGATTATCAATTTATTAACGTTGTTTATGAATTGATTGATGATGTTTATGATTATGATTATGATTTGGGTTGCGGTCCATGAGACGGTTGTGTTCTCTAAAAGACTATATGATTGAATACGAGTTATCCCTGGGAACGGATGTGATTCCCTAAACCTGCGCAGGGTTCGCTCCGGTTGTTTGAGCAATATTGATTATAATTTTGAATGATATTGATTATAATTTTGAATGATATTGACTCCGGTTGTGTGAGTGTTTTTGATTTTTGCTTGATATTGGGTGATAACTTGATTTAGAAATTTAGAGACACGCTCGTGTGTTTTTGTCTTGTGCATTATATTTTTTTCTAAAATTATTTGCATAAAAAAAATTGTTGTGTTGCTTCTTACCTACTGAGTGTCACAACTCTCGTTTTATGACAAAAATTCCAGATTTTATGACACCACGAGGATCCAACGGTGGAAGGACTTAAAAAGATGAAAACTGGATTTTTTTTTATGCTTATTAGAGATGATTTGTCTAGGATTCTTTATTGTGATGTAATAAAAATATCTCTAAACTTTTGGAGATGAATTATTTAGACTTTTATTGATCATTATTACTTTGGAGATTATTTGGGTAGAGGTATAACCAATGGACAAATGATTTTATCATAAAAACAACTTTTAATAATTGCCTGAAATTTTTGAATCATGATTGGTTGGTTAATTATATTTTTAATTTCATAATAGATTTTTGTGATATTCTTTCTGTATTGAGTTAGAAACTTGTGTAGGAACGTCTCTGTAAACTATTATAATTTTTCAACCAGTAAAAGTATTTTTAAAATAATTAATTGTAACTATGTTACGTAAAGTTCTGAAAGTTTCAATTGTATCACACTAATTGTGTTTTTAAGATATGATACAAATTTCTTTCGATAAAGATGTCTTCTAAGAAAACATAGAACACTCTGTTGTCTTTCCAACATGTTAAGGTTTACTTGAATCAGACATGTATGCGATTTAATATGATTTTTACAAAGCAGACTATCACAGTTTAGTCTTTCGGCTGTGTTAGTCAACTTTAAATATAACTGTGGTCAAAGTGTACTAAAACCCATTCTAAAATTCTTATAAGTTTATATACAACGTAATTATATGTTAGGATTTCAACTATATAATTATATTAAATTATGAAGTTTGTATTATGATTTTAAAATTCTTGGAGTACACCTTGGTCAGTTTTCAGATTTACGAATTAGTGTAGAAATCGTTGTGTTAAAACTAATTTTCATATCTTTATCGGTGGTAATTTTTTTTTTTAGTAATATGTAGTGTCTTACAGTCATAAAGGAAGAAAAATTACTGAGATCCAACGGTTAGATCTTCTTGAAATATTTTTTAAATATCCGCTGCGTTGAATTTGTTAAAAGTGACTATAAATTGGAATCATAAAAATTTAAATTGTTATCTGGACTTGGGCTTGGGCTGGACTAGCCCAGTATGAACTTGAATTAGAAGTAACACTTCGGGTCTTGGGCTTTGGATTCGGGTTAGAATTCGGCTTCGGAAATTTGGGGTGTTACAGAAATAATTCAATCGACCAAAGATACAAGATAAGGAATTTATCTTCCGACCTGTACTTCACGATCCTCAAGTGAAGTCTTTCAATAGTCGTAGTCCAAAAGGACTTTGAGATGACGACCAAACTTTATGCAAGGATACACAGATGTGTAGAGGATTGAAGTTGTATCTTGCATAAGGTTATCTATTTATAGTGATCATCAAGGGAGGCTTTGCTTTAAAGTTAAGCAACCTTGAGTGAGGCTCAAGCAAGTTTCCGAACTTAGAAAAGTCCATAGGCTTGTATTGGGGTCCAACTCAATCTTCTTTTAACCCGTTAGTCGTAACCTTAAGGTTATGAGAAGACTCGCCTTGATCAAGAAGGATGGCTATGGATCAAACAAGTTTAGCCATGCTATGGAGTCCATACACAAGTATACGAACCCATAGCGGACATGAGTTCCATGGGACATATTGTGAAAGCTTGCAAGAAACTAAACACAATAGGCAAGAACGTCAACACATGAACGCGTACATGAACAAGTATGTTGTTGGCATGTTCTTTCCATGGTTTATATGTACACGTACATAGAGCAATTTGTGGATTTCAGGAACTTCCCGAGTTTCTCATATACGCGTACATACAAAGTGCTCAAGCTCTAATAGAAACGCAGTTCAAGTTATGAACGCGTACATGAACACGTATGATGTTCATGCAATCTAAGAGCTAACTCAATATTACACATTCTATTTGAGCATTGGTCATGAAATGACTTAGATGCTTAAGAGAACTAATCTTTATAATCCTTCGGATCACATAAACAACATCATAGACTATTTTCATGATAGAATTATAAATACGAAACATGAAAGGAAAACCTTTCTCCTTTAATGAGGACGATATGTTTAATCAAGTATGTAAGCTCCGGTATTCATCTTCAATGGTCTTTGATAGGTGCTCAAAACACATATTCAAGAGTACCTAATATATGCACTTTAGTCGGCTAATTCCTCATATATTGTTTATTTTACCCCGTTTTCTATTTTGCAGGTATTTTGAAATCATATTTTATAAAATGAAGCAGAAACAACTCAATTCACAATTTGGAGTCATATGGAGTTGAAGGTTTTTTATCACAAGAAGGATACAAGCTCAATGGTGTCGCAAAAGAAATATTACTGAAGGCAGGTGCGACAAATACCGAGGGCTGCCATGAAGTACAAGGGTTTATAGGGGCACCACTACAGATTAGGGGCACTTCGTTATTCTGATCCCTACAGATCGCTAAGGGGCACCCTCTTATTAAACCCTATAATTTCAGAATGTTTTACTTGGCTGAGATTAAAAGTAAGGAGTTCTCTCAATTCTTAGAGTTTCTGACCCCACCTAAAAAAAATTCTAACCAATGAGAGAAATTTGCAATATTTTCTTCAAACTTTTCCGGGAGAGAACTTATACAACCCTAAACTAAAATCCCCTATTCTCTTCTTCTCCGCCTCTCTTCTCTGACTCTCCATCTCGCCTCTCTTCTCTCTTCTCTGACTCTCTATCTCACGGGTTCAAAACCATCTGAACAAGATCAACCTACTGATGATACTCAAGGTAATCTATTTTTGTACACATCAACTTTTAAATCATCTTTTACACCCATGTCTTTGCCTGATCTATCTAATTAATGAATTTAGGAAGGGAAAAGAAAAATACTACACAATCAAGAATGCAAGGGGAAAACAAAATACTACAGCAATCAAGAATCCCGATTGTGATTCTTTAATTTAGGGTGCGATTTTTGTCAATCAAGGGTTTTGGTAAATTATTATCATTTTATTTTATTTTTATTTTATTTTTTTTTGCTTTTATGGCCAGTACTGATTCCCAAACAGGTTCCTG
>JAJJMA010268444.1:0-27347 GCA_023529015.1 Papaver nudicaule | reverse complement strand
TTGCTAAGGAAAAGAGAATATTAACAAAGAAACTGGATACATTAAATTGTTTGTCTAGTTATGCTTTTGTTCGTGTCTTTACTTGTAGAGGCATTTATTGTTGTTCTTTATTGAATAACACGACATGTGGGAGAGTTCTTAAATGAGCTTGTGCTTAATAACAAATATTTTTGGGGAGCGTGGATGTGGAATATTAAGAGAAAAGTGTATCTATATTTCTCCAAAGATGAATCAAGTTCGAGTCTTCATTCTGATTTCCTAGTTATGTCATCTTAAACTTGATATGCGAGTACATCCTTGACTTGACTATCTCTATAGGCTTGAAACCCGAGTCTCAACTGGTTTGTCATATTTTGTGACAAATAGGGGGAAATACATATGGTTTCTTGTTCTTGTGGTTCACAACCATAGGGGGAAAACACTGTATTGCTTACTTATATATGTACTTTTTCAAAGTATCAAGTAAGGGGGAGTCAATATTGTGCTTCATACCAAGCTGGCAAAAAGAGGTATAAAGATTAAGGGGGAGCTTCGTATAAAAAATGAGTAGAATCACTTTAAAAGTTTTGGTACACAGACTTTAAAGTTGCTCTGATTCTTACTCTTTGCACAAACAACATGTGGGATTAGCATATTAACCCATGTAAGCTCAGGCGTACCTTTGTGGTTGTTTGAGCTGGATATGTTGTAGTGCTATCTACAAAATTTTCAACAAGAGTTAAACGAACACATCAAGACTCAAAGAAGAAGTTGAAGAATTCAAGAAATCAAGATACATCTGGGTTAGATCTTTATTGTATATCTTTTGAATCCATATGTAATATTGGCTTTGTCACTAAAATTGACAAAAAGGGAAATTGTTAGGGCATTGTCCGGTCAAACCCACTAGCGTTGGTATGTCAAGCTAGTTGTCAGCTTTAGGTGTCAAAACACAATTCTTGAATTAACTTACTAGAGTTTAGATTTCGGAACTGGGATATAGACAAATTAGTATAGGCCTTGAAGACGAAGACTGTAATTATAAAGAAGACATCAAATATTCTTCATCGACAAAAGGTTAGTAGAAGTTGTCACATCTGTGGAATTTCTTCTATTTTACTTATTTTATCTTTCGAAATAGTCGGCTACTTTAGTAGAGATACTAATAGCGATTGAGATGTACACTTGTCTACATAACCGTGAGTTATGTAAGTATGTGTTCCCACCATACTAAGTTCCAAGATACATGAGATAGATTCAATACACTTTCCAGTGCAATGGTTTGCTTGCAAATCACATGTAGGAAATTGGGTGAATCTAAAGGAGTACTCTAGAACAGAGTCCATGAGGACGTCCACACGTCTAAGTACAGGAAAACTGGCCCCAAGCCCAGGTACTTCCAGCAGATCCAGTTTAAACCCTAAATCCGAAACACGACAGTTCACGAAACGGTTCGAGAACAGTGACTCCGGATTTTCCTCCTAAGTTCCAAAACGTTGTTCCGTACGCGTACATGTACGTCAACAGTAGATTCAATGTATTTGGCCCAGATTTCAGACAGTTCACGGACGGTCTGCTGAATATTCTGCGAGATTTTCAACCCGGGTTTAACTGATAACTCCTTATCTCTTAGTTGGACTTGTGCTTATCAGAATATCTTCTGTGGTCCATCTAACGAATCTCAATGAGTCAATGAGATAAAGGTGTTCTCATGGTCATTCAATTTTTATCTTGAAGTGGTTAAGAACTAATAAACCATTTGGCAGATAAATGTTACAAGAATTCCAATTGAGATTAACCGAGGGTTAATTTCTTTGTGTTCAAACCAAGTAACGGGCATGTTTACACGGGCACTTGCTAACTTGTAGCACAAGGAATCTATTGCTTTATCCCAAAGCAAGCTATCTTATTGAGAGCTATAAATAGAGGATTAAAGAATGAAAACCACAAGCATCAAGTATACGTGAAGTTTCTCTGTGGAATTGATCGTAAAATCTTTGCACTTCGGTGTAAGCTTGTTGTGGTAGTGTGTTGGTATAAAATCTGCATATAGACCTTATACCTAACATCCAAAAGATTATAACACATATCCTGAGATTTGTAAGGCAATACTTATAATAAACATGATTCCGAGATAATAATAACAGTATTGAGATTGATATATACATATTCGAAAACAAGATGAAGATCTAAGTATTCATTAAACTAACATTTCTCTGGTTACAAACTACATGGAAATTGAGCTTAGAGACCAGAGGAGATTCATACTAACCTAATCCCACTCACACGTCCTAAGGCTTAACCTAAAATCCAACCCCCATGACAGAGATCGAGCTCGCCTTTTATAGGCCGAACCGAAAGTGGATTACAGCTAATAAAACAAAGTACACAATCATGAAAGTGTCATAGTTTGTCGAGTAAGTCGGTGGCCTTCGGAATGACTTCGAAGATGAATGTTATTTGGATGCCCTTCGGCCTCTCGGGATGCTTGTTCCTTCGTAGGTATCCTTCTCTTCGTTGTCCTTCGATATATTCCTTCGTGTTATACTTATGGGTTAGGCCCCTTCCGAGTTATTCAGTGTTTCAGACTTAGTCTTTTCCTTTGGTGCTTCTTCATTGGGAGGTTGACACGTGCCTTGATAGTTTTATACCCCTACAGTTTGCCTCTTTCCTTTCCTAGTATCGAAGATGCTCAAGAAGGAAATTTTTATTTCGACGTAAACTTCGCGACACATGCCCTACTACTGATTTGAAATGACGTTTCCATGACACGTTCGGCATGTTCCCGAGATTTTAGCTACCTTTTGACCTTCCAACTTGCAGCGCCAGTTTCCCTCTCTACTATTTAAGTTTTATTTTCTCTCTCTAAAAAACTTTAGCCTTTTCGTATTCATCTTCTCTAGCTCCGACTTCTTTCTTCTTCCGAAAATTCTTAAATCTTTCCTTTGATCCAGAGCTTGTTAAGTAAAATTCTTTGGTACCCCTTACTTTATTCTGTCCATTAATCCATAAAGGTAGGTCTTTTCCTGCTTTTGAAGCTTTTTAGGTTTTCAATCTCTTTGCCGCTGCAACTCCCGGTGCCGGTGGTACTTCTGTTTTATTCTTTTCTTTCTTTCTTTCCTTTTTTGTGGCTACTCCTTCTAAAATCGAGGCCCTTATCTAAAAAATGAGGAATCTAGGCTTTAAACCTGATTCTTTTGGCATAAAGGTCGTTAGTGCTCCCGACGGCCGGCTGACTCATGACCTAGTCGAGGAGTACCAGTGTGGTGAAGATAGGTTGCTAGTTACAAGCCATCAGATTTTTGCCGGGCTGATTCCACCGTTCAATCGACCATCTAATCCTTTACTACTCAAGATCCTTTGTTCTCTGCCTAGTCTTCGAGGGGTAATGCATCATACCTGCAGCTCAATTCAACTGATCAATAGATGGATTTCTGGTTCCGAGGATAATTCTGAAGCTAGTTCAGTGGCGAAGTATTATTTTACTGCTGAAAACTTTTTCCTGCATTTCGAACCCTTTCTAAATCTTGACAACGAAGTTGCTCCTTGGGGTGTCCGTTTCAGACCCGTGAAAGGAAAGACGAACATAATCCCCAAGTTTCCAGACTATTCGGTGGACGAGGATTGGTATTCGGAACATGTGCTGCTTACTGGTCCAATCCTCCGAGGCTGGAAAGATTCGGGCTACTTTTTCCCTCAAACGGATTGCAAAGAAGGTCATCAATTCTCGACTCAACATCTCTTCACTGTTCATTTCTCCGATGAGGAAAATGAGTTGTCCTGCAAGGCTTTGCAAAAGAGGAAAGGTACTTCTGAAGATGTTCCAAGAGACTCAAAGTGTGCCCGTGCAGGAGAGGAGACTATGGATCAGGTAACAAACACTAACTGGTTTGAAATGTGTTTATTGAAATATTAATACTTGCCTCTGTTTGTTTCCTGAGAAAGACGTATCTTTTCCTGTAGGGCAAAGCTACTCGTGCTAGAAATTTAAGTATAAATGACGCTTCGATGGATTTTCAATTTGGGATGAAGAAGAAATCTATCAAATCTCGTAAGGTTTCAAAGAAGAGTGTTGATGGGAAACCATCCGAGGTAGTTTCAATGATCAAGGATAAATTGATTACGAAACCCCTGGGGGATGATGTAAAAGCGAGTCTTGAAGACCAGCTACCACTTTCGAAGGTTATCAATGTGTCGAAATCTGCCAATGTTTCTGAGAAGGCTGCTACCACTGCCTCTTTCTCGTGTAATGTTATATCGAGTGCACCTGTCTCGACTTCTACTCCCTCTGTTGGATGTCAATCTCGTTACAGATACGAGCTTCAACAGGATCTCCCATTAATTATTTCTGCGATTCCGAGCGGGGTTGGGAATCAAATTCTTCTATGGAGTGTGGAGGCCACCCCCATGAGACTGTGTAACCAATGTCTGCCCCACAATGGCATTGTATGGAGAATCAATATCAATCAAGCTTTCTTACATAGATTGTGAGAGATAATTCTCCTCTAGGTATCGAAGGTTTTCCATTAAATCCAAAAACATTGTATGTCGAGGGCACTAATGCAGCATTTTCTCCAAATAGCTTGTCATGAGTCTTGCCGAAGAGTATATCGACGGAACTACCAAGGTCTACCAATATTCATGGCATTGCCAATTTGTCTATGTGCAGGGTTATGACCAATGGCTCGTTGTGTAATCTTCCTCCATCTGGGATGTCCGCAGCAGAAAAGAAGACTGGTGTAGATGGTGAAAAATGGAAGAGGAACAAAAATGTAAAACGACCCTCTGATTATGCCTTGCCTAAAGGCAGTTGCCTACTTAGGGACATCTCTATAGCTCAGAATGCAACCTGTTCTACGAGCTGAGTATACTCTCTATGAGTTCTCTCTTATAAATCCCGATGGAGAGAATGATATCATAGTGCAATGTTAATAACCCACCAATTCATAAACCCATCAATTCACTTCATGTCGACATCACCTCGAATTCCTCGATATCAGAACTAACTTGCTCACTGGTATGTGGTGAAGAGTTAACAGAGACGCATCCTCACGGATTTCCTCTTAAAATATGACTCAACACCTGAGACTCAATGAAAACCTCAGAAACATCGTGGCTCTAGACCTGTCCAGAGCTCTCTGAGAAGCATACATCAGCCTAAACACACTTAGGCGGGCCACAATCTAAACACAGAATGGCCTAATATACCATAGATAAGCACGCCATGACTTAAAATAGTACAAGTACGCAAATATGCCAAAGTCAAAGTGGTGTGGCCTAAATACGCTGAGAAAATTGACCTTGGCCAGCGGCCAAGGCTGTAGCACCTTAGGCATGGCGCCATAAGCTATGACGCCACAACAGTTGGCCTTGGCGCCATAAGCTATGGCGTCACAACTGTTGGCCTTGCCTAGTGGCCAAGGCCGTGGTCTCCTGAGTAGTGGCGCCATGATACATGGCACCACTAAAAACTGGTCTTGCCAGCGGCCAAGACCATAGCTCCCATGCATGACGCCATCTCCATGGCGCCATGAGTTTCTAGCCTTGGACAATGGCCAAGGCTGTTGCTATACAGTCACCACACGGGCTTCTAGCACTACAATCGCATTGGCCATAGAGCCACGACCATACGATGCTATTCAAACTCAACACAACCATGCAATATCTGCATACTACACGAGATATCAAAACATCACACGGGGGGATAACTTTAGGGGTATTGGTCTGCGGTCTACGACAGTTAGAAAGAAACTGATAGAGATGATGGATAGTTACGAGAAAGTGGTGCCGAGTGGACACGTTCTACACAACTTTAGCAGTTACACAGCACAACTCACGTCCTCCACTCCTCCGTTCTCCCACGGCTTCCATCTTCTTTGTCGAGAGATCAGGGTAAGTTCAACATTCTAAATAGAGGCTCCCTCTATCTTCCAAGGCAGAACATCTTTTCCAGAACCTCAGAGCAAATACCTGAGCAACTCAATACACTTCTAGCCTTGGAGATTTCCAGTCACCCTTACGACGGAGATCTTGAACTCTTACACCTAGAAACACACATCCTCAACCTGATCTCAAGTTTATTTCAATTTTTCCCTCTCTAGATCAACCTCTATCCTCTCTGTGACCGAAGCAAGACTTGAACGGCCGTTGACTTGGTTTAGGCTTGTCTTGTTCGATTTTGATCTCGAGCACTACGAAAGTACCCAGAGACGGTGCATTGTTTTTCAGGTAAAAACATTTGGCGACCACAATGGGAGATCAATCTTTCGGTCCCAGAAAACTTTCTCAAAAATGGTTGAACTCAGGTCAGGATCAGATACCAAAAACCCCAACTCTTAAACTGACGGTGCTGCAACTTCCAGTGCGACACCTACCAATCCGCCCACATCCATTGTTACGTTCAACGCTCCAGTTACTCAATATGCTTCCCCTCCAGCACCTGCCGTCCCAGGGACTCCCATCACCCCGGTGACTCTTGCTGCTCCAGCCAACACCTCTAGCAAAACCCTTCCACCACAGTTAAGATCAACGCTACTGCTGTGAAGGGGAAGGGAGTACCAAAGGCATTAACCATGGATGAGTTGGCCAAGCGCCAAGACGATCTTGCAGAAAGCCAAGATAAGATGTTTGACACTCAACTAGGAATTCTGGCTTGTCTCAAGACTCTGACCTCAAAGCTGTCGAGTTCACCAGTCAAAGAAACCCCTGAGGCTGTTGCTGGCGTCCAGTCCGTCGTCATGCACATCCGAGATGACGAAACACCTCCTATTCAAGAGGAGTCTCACCAAAGAGAAGGACAACATCCTCGCTACGTCACGACGAACGATTTGGATATGCTACTACGAAATCGGGAAAGAGAGATGGCGCTACCTGTCCACCAGCACCGACCGCCATACCAATACAAAGTGCATAGGGTTTCTCTCCCCAAAGGGTATGTTTCTCCCATGTTCTCCTTGTATGATAGAACTGGGAACGCTCGTGAACACATCTCACGATTTTTGGAGTCACTGGGAGAACAAGAATACAATCATGTATTGAGGCTCAAGGAATTTTCAAAGTCTCTCACTGGGAGAGCCTACACCTACTACAATAACCTCGCCCCAAGCAGCATTGGTACATGGGGTGAGATGGTGAACGCGTTCTACCGCAAATACTTCTTCTTGTCTGAACAGGTAACACTGTCAGACCTAGGCAGGATGTTCCAGAGACCTAGCGACCATCCAAACGATTACGTCAAGAGATTCAGAATCCAAGCTCTCGACTGCCACGACCCGAATGTCACAGAACTACAACTGGTAGAGCTCTGCATCAACGGAATGATTCCGGTCTACCGAGCTCTCTTGGAAAACCTCCGCTTCCAGACCTTCTCTGAACTTTATGAAGCTGCAAAGAGATCTGGCACCACTGCACCTGCACAATTAGAAATAGTTAAACCTCTGAGGAACGAAGAAGCCCGTAGCACTCATGGCGATAAGAAGATGATCAACAAATAGTATAATAGCAGTCTACCATCTATAGGCGCTGTCAGCGAAGGAGGGAAGAGGAAGAGCCCTGCCACAGAGGTGACGCACCCCAAACGCACGAACTCATCTCCAGGGACCTTGAATAAGAGTGTGAACCAAGGAGGACCACAACAACCGGAGATGCGGAGGCAAAAGGCTAGACCAGAAGTACCTGACTACCCGTTCCCCATGGAGGAGGTACTAGAATTGTTAGACACTTGGATCCAGGACGGAGCGATCGAACTCCCTCCAGTACGACAACCTCCTACGGCTGAGGAAGTAGCAAGTCCAAGGTATTGTCGTTACCAACGAGTCACTACCCACTCTACTAGAGATTGCCTTAGCCTTAAGTGCATCTTCCAAGCCAAGGTGGAATCCGGAGAATTACACCTGGGAAACGAAGGTGTATACCAAGACCCTATGCCAGTTTGAGCATTCACCCTTCTTGAGGAGCCGGTAAACAAGAGAGTGGAAGGGATAATGTACCAACTAAGTGAGACTCTTTGTCTCTCGAAACCATAGCGGAAAGACATGTTCATGGCGTTGAACATGGTAGTATCAGACAGACGCCTACCCTTCAAGGAAGATGATGAGCAGACAATATCAAAGCAGGGGGAGTCAACAGAAGGACAAGGATGGGGACTTCTCACAACCGCTCGCCTCTTCCATGCTGAATTCCCTAAGACACTCATCGACCCTGGGTGCCTGGTGAACTTCATTTCGGTCAAAACTCTTAGAGCCGCTAACATTCCTCGCAGTGAAGCCATCCATGCCCCTGCAGTCATAAAGGGTCTGAACGGGATTGAGGTACGCACCTATGGGTGGATCGACCTACCAGTAGAAATCGCCACATTTCCAACCTTTGCAGAGTTTCACATCGTCAAGGGAGATGTTGGGAGCGACATGGTACTGGGACGCCCGTGGTTCTGCGACAATCGAGAAATACTTCGTAATTTGTCGGTACCTCAGGCATTTGTGGAGGAGTTCACACAAGGGGGAAATACCACCAAGGCAATGACGGCGTTATCAGCCAGACTCAAAGGAACAAACGAGAGCTCCCTCGACAAGGAAGGTACTTCATCTGTCCCCCCTTTGTATGATAACCCACATTCCCCAAGTTATTGAAGACTTAACACAAGAAGACCTGCCAGAGAGGAAAACCCTGAGAAGGACCCAGTCTATTAGGAGTTCATCAAAGCTCTTCAAGAATCTGGAATTATCCCTGGTAAGCTATGCAACATTAAAATCAAAGGCAAAGGCGAACCAGTACCATATGTTATACCACCTGAAGTCCTGGAAACCATCCCAGACTTCGAAGAATATGTGAAATTAGCCAACCTAAAGCAAGAGGCAGGGGAAAACACAGTTGCATACATGGAGAGGTTTCGCAAGGAAGCGGAGGCGCTCCTACCTAACAATGATTCACTCGACACCAGGTTAGCTCTGGGTATGCTCCCAGTTTAGTGGTGCTTTGCCAAAGCACAGCCTTAAGGAGACCGACACTAGGACTTCAGTTTATTGTATTTACATTCCTCCAAAGCAGCGCATCATAGCGTGCAGTAAATAGGATTTCCATTTCAGCAGATTAATTAAGAAAAGTATTTTATATCAATCTCTCTCAGAAAACACCACCTTATCCAGTCAATAGAAAATACCTACAACCCATCTAGCGTCTAAAAAAATATATACTTAAAAACAGAAAAAACCTACTATTCAAGGAAATCAGTCAAAACACTACTAGATCCACCCTTAAAGGACAACCTTAGTTGCTCTAACACCTCCTCCTCCCTCTGTAACTCAACCCTCAGCTCCGCTACCCTATTCTCCTTCTCTCGAAGAACCTTCTGAGACTTGGCCTTCTCAAACCTATCACGCAGCCAAGCCACATTAAAACCTTTGGATTCAGCCATAGCTATAGAGCCTTCCTAATCTTGGACGTCAAGTGGATCAGCAGAATCAATGGACTGAGCCGTCATCTCTGCTACCCTCACAATAGAGTGCCAACTATCGAATCAGAAAGTATCTGGTTCCCTCTGTCATGAGAAATGTGTCCGAATTTTCTCCAAATACGGTCATATAGTGTTTGGTACTCGTTCAGCACTGGAAAGTTGTACACCAAAGCGTAGCCAGGTCAAACTCGGTGAACAGACGAAGGAAATGCGACTCCAGCATTGGGATAGGAAGGCTCCAGATCCACGCCATCATCTGATCTCTGCCCAATTGAAGGAATAGTTGCTTCCACATCATTCGAGACGACCTTGTCGACAACCTCAGGAACGGTGGTGCCTACGTCCTCATTCAAGTTACCTTCACTCTCTAGCATTTCAACATTATATGTGATAGCAACACCAGCATGATCCTCATGCTCCTTCTCATGTGGACGCAAGACCCAGGATGGTTAGTTAGCCGCTTACTAGCAATACAAAGACAAGCCCTAAAGAGAGAGACTGTCAGCAAAGACGTCGAGGAACAGTAAGACTCACCTGGACAAGTTCACGATCAACAGCCTTGCTGGGAGAAGAAGTATGGATGCCAGCACCAATCGACTCATCCACCTCAACCTCCACGGCCACGTCAATAGCTGGGCACTCTGTAACATTGTCATGTTCCTTTGATACATAATCCTGCAAAAATGTACGGAAGGTTCAAGCTAAATCATAAAAAAGAAAAAGAAAAGAGACACGCAGAGCAAGGAACTCCACCGAAACGCGAACAACCCACCTGAGATGGAAAGGGACATGAACCTATCACGGGGGAAGTATCAACCACATGACCCTCAGGTAACTCAATCTTGTTACTCTTAGCCCTCTTCTTAGATTGAACGACTGGAGGAGGTTCCATCTATCACCAAGAAAGAAAATATCGGTTAATGAAAGCAAAGTGAACAAGGGCATACATGTGAGCGTCGAGAAAAAAGTCTACTTGGGGTGTCACAGCGAAAGTGGGTCTGTATGTTGTGTTCACTTTCTTCACGAAGTTGCCCAGATCCAAAAAGGTGTAATCCCAGAATTTGCTGAATTCGGGAGTGACTCTCATCCGTCTACCAACAACCAAGAAGGTAACCTTCCTCCCAGGATCCTGAGTAGGGTCTAAGTACTCGCGTAAATCGTTCTTAGAATGAGGGAGGGAACGGTCCAAAGGCGCATCTTGATCAAACCCCATGAACCGTGCTGCTCTGTCGATGTTGTACTCCTGCCTCACCAACTCGCCCTGATAAAAGCCAAGAATGAAACGTGAGACGCTGCTACACATGAACACCTGCTGCCCTTCATCATCAATGTTAGTCACGACGCGAGATCCAGAACGCAAAACAACTTCCTTAGCCTCTGTAGCAGTCTGGAATTGGAAAACTCTATCATCAGGAATGTAGCACCATGGACGAAAACAGGCACTCTCTTCCTTGTCCAAGAGATCTAATAGCCTCACCGAGTCCTTGGGCTGTTTCTCACTCCACGACATGATTCTGGCATACTCAAATGAGTCTGAAGGGTGGCCACCCAGCGGAGCATACTCCACGTAGTGTTCCCACATAAAAGCGGAAGGGAAGGTTGACAAACGACGAAATGCGACCCGTAGAAGAACTAGACATGTTCCTGGCTAAAGCACTCAAATGGGCGTACTGGGACCTGAGGAACAAGCTACCAATCGGCAAAGGCATACCCCGAGCTAACCGAACAACGTATGGGACGACCGCAGGCTTCAGCGTCCCGACAGGATCATCCTCAAATATATCCCGCGACAACCAGAGTATGAGGAATGCTGATATAAGCTTGGTGTTGCTGAGAGCGTCACTCCTACACCCAGACGAATACCAATAATAGATCCACCTGATATAATTCTCATCCGCAGAGGCATTAGGTAGATGAAGATCTTTAATCCTTTTGTTTAGTTCATCGACCATGGCATCACAAGGAAGTCCCGGATGGTCCCTTGGAAGCTTCCCGAGTATTGGAAGGTGATACAGAGCTGATACCACCTCCAAAGAAATGGTGAGCTCCCCAAAACCCATGGTAGCAGTATTCGTGGACTCACACCAACGAGAAGCAAAGGCGACAACACCGTCGACGTCCGCATGCATCTTCAACTTACCAGACGCCCTCACCGCGTGCGTGATCCCAACTTCTTCTAAAATATCACACACCTTCTTATCGTTCAACATGGAGTCAACCAAGGGATCCACTGAGCTAAAGGAACTCTAGGAGCGCTGAAGTCAATTAAAGAAGCCCCGTATGCACCTCATTGTAAGGAGAACCTGATGATTTCGCCAGGTACAACAACTGACGACGGAGACGTGGTCTTGCTGTTGTACTTCGGAGCAAAACGAGCCTCCGGATCGACTCGGCTCACAAGTGGGGTGATTCTTCTACCAATCTCTTTATAGCCTCAAAGAACTTATCCTCAGCACTAGGCGTTCCAACAATGGGAGGAACAGGAGTAGCATCACCACCGCGTCTTCTCTGTAACACGCAAACAATTCTAAGTAAGTTACTACATACTCGTACACATAATAGTAATCACTCTTCTAATAACATGAGTAGTTATGCATACACACTTAATAAAGTTGCATGGAAAACAACATATATGCTACATAAAAAAAAAATACGTACGAGTATGTGTGGCGCCATACCCATGGCGCCACCAAGTTAGCCTTGGCCCTTTGGCCAAGGCCGTGATCACCCAAAACTGTGGCGCCACACCCTCTGGCGCCATTAACTCGTCCTTCCACGGACGAGTATATAACAAAACCCTATAGGTTACCTTATTGCTCCTCGTTGTTGCTCCACTTGACGACATGATGAACAAGGATTAACAAACACGATTAAAGAGAATGAATCAAAAAGAAAGAGAAAAAATATACTGCTTTGGAAAACCTTTTTCTTTTCTCTTCTCTGTTGAAAGTTTGACCTAGGCATGTGTATATATATACATAATTAAAGAGTCCTAATACCAGTAGAACTCCTAAAAGAAAAGGAAGGAAACACAAGGCCCAAGGCCCCAAATTAGAACACGCCAGCCCTAGGGATGGCACCACCAAGTTGCGGCGCCACAACGGCGCCGCGCAAAAAAATAAATAATTGTACGCGTCACGAATTTCGAGGCGTGGCAGTCACGGCGCCATGGCCACAGCCGTCCGCCATAACGCCATGGCCACGCCCTTTGCTCCCTCACCCACATATATATATATATATAAACCTTTTTCTAAAAACACAAGCCTCCCATCAATTTTCAAGGTCATTAACAACTAAGACCTGATCTTTTGTAAATCTCTGCTTTAAAAAAAAAAACCTTAAGGCCATTAGAACTGTTCTCACCATCCAGTGCTTAGTATGAAACATTACTGTTCCACACTAACCAGGGGACTTAATGTAGATGGTGAAAAATGGAAGAGGGACAAAAATGTAAAACGCCCCTCTGATTATGCCTTGCCTAAAGGCAGTTACCTACTTAGACACATCTCTATAGCTCATAATACAACCTGTTCTAGGAGCTGAGTATACTCTCTATGAGTTCTCTCTTATAACTCTCGGTGGAGATAATGATATCATAGTGCAGTGTTAATAACCCACCAATTCATAAACCCAGCAATTTACTTCATGTTGACATCGCCTCGAATTCCTCGATATCAGAACTAAATTGCTCACTGGTATGTGGTGGAGAGTTAACAGAGACGCATCCTCACATATTTCCTCTTAAAATACGACTCAACACCTGAGTCTCAATGAAAACCTCATAAACATCGCGGCTCTAGACCTGTCCAGAGCTCTCTGAGAAGCATACATCAGCCTAAACACACTTAGGCAGGCCATAATCTAAACACAAAATGGCCTAATATACCATGGATAAGCACGCCATGACTTAAAATAGTGCAAGTGCGCAAATATGCCATAGTCAAAGTGGCGTGGCCTAAATACGCTGAGAAAATTGGCCTTGGCCAGCGGCCAAGGATGTAGCACCTTAGGCATGGCGCCATAAGCTATGGCGCCACAACAGTTGGCCTTGGCGCCATAATCTATGGCGCCACAACTGTTGGCCTTGGCTAGTGGCCAAGGCCGTGGTCTCCTGAGTAGTGGCGCCATGATACATGGCACCACCAAAAACTGGTCTTGGCCAGCGGCCAAGACTCTAGCTCCCATGCCATGACGCCATCTCCATGGCGCCATGAGTTTCTAGCCTTGGACAATGGCCAAGGCTGTTGCTATACAGTCACCACACGGGCTTCTAGCGCCACAAACGACGTTGTTCAAACTCAACACAACCATGCAATATCTGCATACTACACGAGATATCAAAACATCACACGGGGGGATAACTTTAGGGGTATTGGTCTGGCGGTCTACGACAGTTAGAAAGAATATGATATAGATGATGGACAATTACGAGAAAGTGGTGCCGAGTGGACACGTTCTACACAACTTTAGCAGTTACAGAGAACAACTCACGTCCTCCACTCCTCCACTCTCCCACGGCTTCCATCTTCTTTGTCGAGAGATCAGGGTAAGTTCAACACTATAAATAGAGGCTCCCTCTATCTTCCAAGGCAGAACATCTTTTCCAGAACCTTAGAGCAAATACCTAAGAACCTCAATAGACTTCTAGCCTTGGAGATTTCCAGTCACCCTTACGACGAATATCTTGTACTCTTACACCCAGAAACACACATCCTCAACCTGATTTCAAGTTTCTTTCACTGTTTCCCTCCCTAGATCAACCTCCATCCTCTCTGTGACCGAAGCAAGACTTGAACGGCCATTGACTTGGTTTAGGCTTGTCTTGTTCGATTTTGATCTCGAGCACTACGAAAGTACTCAGAGACGGTGCATTGTTTTTCAGGTAAAAACAACTGGCATCTTTTGTCAGTCCTCAAGTGGTTTCTTCATTGACACACTCATAATCTCTTTTCCTTCGAAATCTCTTTTATGTATTCTATCTGTAATATTGCTTTTGAAACTACAATCACTGACCTCTGCGTGCACTATCAAATTACAATCATCGAACCTCGGAATATTCCGACCAATTGTTATTACATATTCCTCATGTTTATTTTCTTCCTTCGGCTGTGGCTGATTTGGAGGTGGATTTGGCAGTTCCAGAAGATGGTTAAGTTTCCCTTTCGAGATGAAGTAGTGAACTTGGTCTTGCGCTGTGATGCAATTCTCAGTGGAATGCCCATAAAACTTGTGGAATTCGCAGAAGTCCCTCGAATTCCTTGTGTAAGGTGGCTGATTTCCCCTACTCTTTGGATATCGAATCTCGCTTGTTTACTCAGACTGCTCGATGCTTCGGAGGGCTACTTCGAGGGTACACTGAGCTTTGGAAGCTTCCTGTCTTGAAAAGGAGGAAATCCTAGCCTTGGTACTCCGATTTTTTATGCTTTGGTAACCCCCTCGTATCCTCTTCTCGAATCACTGGTTCTGTTGTCGTTATATCTTCTGTTATCATTGTATCTGACGTCATTGAATTTTACTTCACTTCATCGCCCATCATTGTTCTGTCGTTCTCTTTTGGAGGAATCCCCCGCTTGATTATTCGTATACTGATCTTAACTTGTTCCGAATAACACTTTCTTTAAGGGCTCTACAAGCCTCTTGACTTCGTCTCGCTCTTCCAAGGATAAATTTTTGATCGAGTGCACTTGCTTCGAAATGCTCTCCTTCCCTTGAGCTGCCTGTTCTTTGATTTCTTCCAAAGTGATTCGCTCCCTTTGGTATTTCCGAAGATCCTATAGTGTTTCGACATTTTCCGAGAAGAGACTTTCGTACAAAGGATGTTCCTTATCGAGTGCATTTAACTAAGATCGGAATTTGTCTTTTTCTGTTGCACCATTCCCCACTTCCACACATTGCGCGGTCCATCTCTCTGTCAAGCTTTTAATAGATTCTTTGGTTTTGACTTTGATACTGAACAATTTCTCCACCCCAGGCTTTGATGAGTTATTGTAAAGGAAGTGAAGTATGAAGACCTTGGATAATTCCTCGAAAGATGAAATTGAGCTTGCTGGTAGTCTATCATACCAAGCTAAGGCCTCTCCTTTCAAACTGGGCGGGAAATACTTGCAGAGAACCTCATCCTTGTCCGCCCAAGCTAGGAATAATCTTTGGTACATTTTAATATGGAGAATCGCATCTCCTGTTCCATCGAAGACATAGTTAAAAACTGGCATGGTACATTTAACTGGTATGGGCCTGTTTAAAAGTTCAGGGCTTAATAGCGAGCGGTTGACGTCGTTAATTGCTTGTTTCAATTTTACTTTATCAGATGATTGAATTTTGTTGTCGAAGAGCTCTGCTCGCATTGATTTGATTTGTTCCACCATGACTATTTGCAGTGCTAGAGTCTCGGCATCCTTTCTTGCCTGTTCGTTCTCGTATATTAGTTGTATGCTATTACCCCTTGGTCGTATGCTTGGATCGATGCGTCGGCTCGATACCTCCTTCCCATGCTCCTTTTGGTGTCTGTATGCTTCTGTGTTGTTTCTCGATGTAGAGGGTTGTTTAGAATGTGAATTTTCATGTGGACGAGAGTGCCCTTCGCTACTTCTTTTGTAGTTCGAAGGCGATTTTTCGGCAGCTTTCTTATTTGCTTCGGCTGATTGCTGTTTTAGTTTCCTTATTTTTCTATTCTTTTTCTGATGAGTTTTCTGAATTTTGCAGCCCACAAGGTTTCCTCCTCGGTTGGTTGGTGTGCTTGGATTATTTCATTGGGCATTTCCTCTTCTTCTTCCTCGTTTTCTTCTTCAACTTCGTGATTTGGTTGCTCTAGAAATCCGTCCCCTTCTGGAAATCCTTCTCCTTCTGGTTCCAAATATTCTACGAGTACTTCGTCTTCAGTTACTTGCTCCCTATGCTGGACTGTACTTGTTGCTATCTCTGGTGAGAGTCCTTTACTAGTTGACAACCTAATGTTAGGTCTCGAAGAACATGTCCCCTGTCTCGATGAGCCCACTCCTTGCCTCGATATCTGATTGGATTTCGAAGCCATGATGACACTGACCTACAAAAAGTAACAGACCCTTGAGGTCCAAGGCGGCTACCACAGTGTACTATGGGTCTGACATGCACCCTAACAATTGTAACAGATTCTGACATGCGAGATTTTAAGGAGGATTTTATTTGTACGATCCAATAAAATTTCTAGTTTAAGAAACCTTTTGCTACTATTCTCTCTAACTGTTTTGATTTGCTCAGATCTACCTTCCAAAGATGGGGGTTCTAGAAAATCCTTTTTCCTAGATATTATTAGATTTAGAAGTTACAAAACTACTTTCCTAATATAGTTTGGTAGATAAAACCCTAAAATACCCCCTGGCGAATTTGAATAACCAGAATCATGTATAGGGTATAAGGGTATTTACTGGAAATTATAATAACGGGTTCCGAATTGAAAAACCGATTTTCAAGATCTTGTGAAAACTCCTTGTTCTTCTTTTTGTGAAATCCTTGCTGAAAAAACTTTTTTAATCTTGACTAGATCTTTATGTTTCAAAGCTTAGATTCCTTGAAAAACATCAATATGTCATTATGGTGATTTACTCGAAACTTCTTAAGTATGCTAAAGATCAAGATCTTTAGATACCTAAGATGGTGGAGCTTATAATCAGAAAAAAAATACTGGAGAAATGAAAGAAAATCTAGAAAACCCTAAGAAAAAAAATTCTGAGAAATTTGAAAACCGCAAAAATCACAGGAAAACCTAAGTTGTTTTAATTAGTCCCTGTTTCTAGTGCCAAACAGTGTTGGTATAAAATCTGCATAAAAACCTTATACCTAACAGCCAAAAGATCATAACACATATCCTGAGATTTGTAGGGTAATACTTATAATAAACATGATTCCGAGATAATAAGAACAGTACCGAGATTGATATATACACATTCGAAAACAAGATGAAGATCTAAGTATTCATTAAACTAACATTTCTCTGGTTACAAACTACATGAAAATTGAGCTTAGAGACCAGAGAGATTCATACTAACCTAATCCCACTCACACGTCCTAAGGCTTAGCCTAAAATTCCAACCCCCATGACAGAGATCAAGCTCGCCTTTTATAGGCCGAACAGAAAACAGATTATAGCTAATAAAACAATGCACACAATCGTGATGGTGTCAAAGTTTGTCAAGTAAGTCGGTGGCCTTCGGAATGTCTTCGAAGCTGAATGTTATTTGGATGCCCTTCGGCATCTCAGGATGCTTGTTCCTTCGTTGGTATCCTTCTCTTCGTTGTCCTTCGATATTCCTTCGTGCTATACTTATGGGTTAAGCCCCTTCCGAGTTATTCAGTGTTTCAGACTTAGTCTTTTCCTTTGGTGCTTCTTCATTGGGAGGTTGACACGTGCCTTGATAGTTTTATACCCCTACAGGTAGTCATCCTCTATTAGGTAGCCGTTCCTCTATGAGATTTACCTAACGACTGTAAAGAATTCTCTTTAGAGTTGGAAGCACAGGTAGGCGATAATATACTTTTGTGGTTGCTATCTGATTAACCTGTAACCTTGGTAACCTGATTATGTTCTTGTTTATTTTACGGTCCTTCTTTTATGCAGTGAGGCCATTCAAGAACTGATAGGTTAGGTTAAGGAAGTAACATACAGCTGCACACAGTGTTGTAAGACCTAGTTAGCTCCAGTTGTGTAAGTTTCTGAAGTGATTCTTTTCACAGCTGAGGTAGAGACAAGTTGGTCAGAGTTTACTCGATTTAGTTGTCAGCCCCCGCTTGTAAGTAGATTTCCGTATGACCTGGAGCAATCCGAATAAAGTCACTTTACGTATGTTAACTGAAGAGGACAGTTCGAAACATACAGTTGATAATTGAGGTTGCAAAACTGGAATTGTTGACATAAGCCTTTAACAGCGGTTAAAGAAACTCCTAGGCCTGTAAAGGACGTCAGCTAGAGGAATCAAGTGCGTGACGATCTGTGGGGGATCTAGAGACGTAAGGAGTGCAACGGTAGCCAATTCAGTTGGAGGGTTGGAGTTGGTATCTGCTACATCCCAGACCGAAGACTTATAGTAGCTAGTGTTTGTAGACAGTTAGTACTGTGCGGTGTTCAATCTGGACGAGGTCCCGAGATTTTTCTACAGGTCGTAGTTTCCTCGTTAAAAAAATTTATAATCTATGGTGTCTTGTGTGCTTTACTTTCCGCATTATATCTCTATTAAAGCAAACACAAGAAGTACGTTATTCATAACTGTCGAGTTTTTCCATAATCCATCTAGGGGATTTACCAAGACTTGTCTTGAGTTGGACTGATCACTTATGATCCTACTTCGGTTATCAGGTTTGGATATTGATTTTTGAGATCGTCCATATCTTACCATAAGACTCACGAGACCAAACGGAAAGTTGGTTGTATTTCGGTACCCTTGCTTTTTAAGTTACCGAAAGATTGGTGAATATTATACGGTATATTTATGTGTAGATGGTGAAAAATGAAAGAGGGACAAAAATGTAAAACAACTCTCTGGTTATGCCTTGCCTAAAGGCAATTGCCTAGTCAGGCACATCTCTATAGCCCGGAGCGCAACTCGTTCTACGAGCTGAATATACTCTCTATGAGTTCTCTCTTATAACTCCCGGTGGAGAGGATGATATCATAGTGCAGTGCCGATAACCCCACCAACATGTAAACCCATCAATTTACTTCATGTCGACATCGCCTCGAATTCCTCGATATCAGAACTAAATTGCTCAATGGTATGTGGTGGAGAGTTAACAGAGACGCATCCTTACGGATTTCCTCTTAAAATACAACTCTACATCTGAGTCTCAATGAAAACCTCAGAAACATCGCAGCTCCAGGCCTGTCCAGAGCTCTCTGAGAAGCATAAAACAGCCTAAACACACTTAGGTTGGCCGCACTCTAAACAAAGAATGGCCTAACACACCATGGATAAGCGTGCCATGACCTAAAATACGCCATAGCCCAGATGCGTTACAAAGGATTAGCCTTGGCCAAAGTTCAAGGTCGTGGCTTCAGAAAGCATGGCGCCATGAGCATGGCGCCACAAGATATTAACCTTGGCCACTGGCCAAGGCCTAGCTGCAAAACTACGGCGCCACGAGATGTTGGCCTTGGCCAGTGGTCTCCAGGCCATGGCGCCATGAGCATGGCGCCATATGAAATTGGCCTTGGCCATTGGCCAAGGCCAAAGCTGCTGTGGTGCCATGATGGCCAAGGTCGTGGCCGCATCCACCACGCGCCATGGATTCTGGCCTTGGCCAATGGCCAAGGCTGCTGCTATACATTCACTATGCGTGCCGCTAACGCCACACTCACATTGTCCATAGAGTCATAGCTGCATGACGCTGTTCAAACTCAACACAACCATGCAATATCTGCATACCACTCGAGACATCAAAGCATCACACGGGGGAATAACTTTAGGGGTATTGGTCTGGCGGTCTACGACAGTTAGAAAGAAACTGATAGAGATGATGGACAGTTACGAGAAAGTGGTACTGAGTGGACACGTTCTACACGACTCAAGCTGTTACAGAACTTAACTCACGTCCTCCACTCCTCCACTCTTCCACGTCTTCCACCTTCTCTGTCGAGAGATCAGGGTGAGTTCAACACTATAAATAGAGGCTTCCTCTATCTTCCAAGGCAGAAAATTCAAGGACATTCCTCATAGCTAAAACACCTGAGCAATTCAACACACTTCTAGCTTTGGAGATTTCCAGTCACCCTTACAACGGGGATCTTGAACTCTTACACCCAGAAACACACATCCTTAAACTGATCTCAAGTTTCTTTCATTGTTTCCCTCCCTAGATCAACCTCCATCCTCTCTGTGACCGAAGAAAGACTTTAACAACCATTGACTTGGTTTAGGCTTGTGTTGTTCGACTTTGATCTCGAGCACTACTAAGACGGTGCAGCGTTTTTCAGGCAACATTATGTTGACTCATCAGCTGCACATCGATCCAAAGTTAAATAGTAGTGTAGATTTATAACATATCAGAGATGAGTACGTAAGAATTATATATGTCACGCTTTCTTTCACCGTCATCTTCAAATACACTAGATAAAATATGCCACCACGGTTTAAAAGGATATCAAGAAAGAAGGAGTATATTTATTCATCCTCTAACCCTACCCTTATAAGTATTACAGTTATATGCTACCTTTTATTTGTGCCTCAATCTCTTGTGAAGTTAATAGAAAATGAAGGAAGAAACTAATTAAACCCTAACTTTCAAATCAAACAATCGCAGTAACAAAATAATGGCAGATTGTTCAGTAACATCGTCGACAACAATAATCTCACATTATGATCTTTCTTCTCAATGTAGTAAAATCTCAGTTTTCGAATGTAGTATGATCTATTAAAGGCCTCTGCTAAGGTTAGATCTGGAAATTATGAGGCTAATCTAGACAATGAAGGCAACGATTCAGATGACAAACAAATAAAGATTTTTTATTATAATGGTCTCCGGTCCATATGCTGGGATAAGATCATAATCATAAATGAATTTGATCTACACAATGCGGAAGACGATTATGATAACAAGGATAATAAAGAAGAAGAAGAAAAAGAAGTAAAATAAGAGAAAGAGAGAAACCACAGTGAATCACTAGATTTACAAGTATAAGAAGAAGAATTTATCCAATGATAAGTTGAACATCTTTAGATTTATTTTAATCTCCTCCTGCCAGTGTAGTAGGCAAAGGGAAAGTGGCCGATTAAATTTCTAATTTACTTATTTAATCATACATGCCGTTTTAAATTTTAGTTTAATGTAGTATTAATTTCGTTTATTCTTTCATGTCATCAAATGCAAATGCTTGAAATTGTTTGGACAACATCAAAGTTTAATAATTCGCTTAGATTTCTTTGTGGAACCTCTAGGTCTTACCACTCATACCATCCTTACGAAGTTTTTATTAACATCTTTATTTATGAACAATCGTTCTTGAATGGCTTTATAATAAGATATATGGACCTTTAGATTAGACTAGAAAAAATTAACCAACACAAGATACATGACCAATGACCAATCTTAATATAATTCTTAATATTAAATGATGTGACTATCACCATGACATCTTAATATAATTCTTTTAATTCTTTTAATTCTTTTTAATATAATTATTTTTGCAGAATTCCAGAGCCTTTAGTAATGTGCTAGAGGCGCTGTTTAGTTCACCTGACAAAAAATGTCATACGAAGCTCAAGATCTCTGCAATGAGATACAAATGGCTCCGATTGCAAACAAGAGGGTTGCAGATGCCATTGGAGATGAAGTTTGGGAAGGTTCTAACCATCTTTCAAAAATCGGAAAAGATCTCAGACTCTTATTGAGGCATGTACTATTCTGGACACCTAGTATGAGTTTGAACTTCCTCTTACAAGTAAGGTCAGTACACGGCCGGTGTTCGGGTATTGCTTCCAATGCAGGTGACATTCATGTCAATACATTTTTATACAAAAATTAGACATATCAGAACCCAAAATTGGCTTGAAGATTTGAAGGGGGACGCAACAGTGTACAAGGAACTTTTCTACATGGATGACAATAACCAAGTACTTTATCACAGAGCTTCAAAATATCCAGGTGACTGGGCAATTAACCTGTTGACTTTTATCCGCGATTCGTTTGCTCATATCGAAGAGAGGGACGTAGATTTTAAGGTGCCTCTTTCACTTTACATTTATACAGTACACTAGAAATTATGGGACCTTGCATATTTGATGCAAGCAACACTTAGGAAGATTGTTTGTCTTGTAATGTGTAGGGGTGGGATTATGTTATAAATTGCTTAATACCATATTGATGACTATTTGCAGAAAGCAATGAAAGGCGTACCCGGTGATATGCATGAGTACTTCAGGGAAAAATATCCAGACAGACAATTAACTCGATGATTCCGAAAATTATTATTATCGATTAACTAAAGAGAAAAGGGAAGAGGCCGGTTGTAGCATTGAAGTCTCCGACAATGCACAATATGTATACCTTTAATAGTATATCAGATAGGTCTTTTCAAAAAAAAAAATCTTCAATATCCTTAGGACAATACACATTTGTTATCATTTGAATTCATCACAGAGTTTAAAGTGGACAGACCTAGAATAATTCAGCGTTTCCTGCGTTACAAATTCTAAGTGTCGCTTATCCCAGAACGCTAACAAACCATTAGAGTGGTTTCTTCTACAGTTCATAGCTGGATTTGTTATGTACTATTGGTAACTACAACAATCCCATCGAGGCATTCTAAAATTTAGTAGCTTGTTAGTTTCTTGCACAAGAGGGAAATTAACTTTGTCATGCATGTATATGAGTTGTTGATGTCTCGGCTTTTTGCCAAATCCCCGGGCATTCCACGAACATACTACAGAGTTTTTTTTTTTTTTAATATATTATCTATCATCTTCTCGTTTTCGAAAAGTTTAATCTGCACCATCTAACTCATCAATAACATCATATCCTCAAAGTTTACAAAGAAATCTTAATGATGTAAAATTTCTTAATGGTCATCTTTTGATAATACAACAAAGATACATAGATGTGTTGAAGATTGAAGGTGTTTGTTGCAGGAGGTCCTTTATTTATAATGATCATCAAGGGAGGTACAACTCAAGAATTAAAAAACCTTAGATTAAGGCTCAAGAAACTAGAGAAGTTAGTTAGTTTATTTCGGCTTCAAGTTTAAACTTCTCAATTAGTCTAATTCCACAGGTGTTCGGGTTCTGTGTGGTTATTTGACTTAAAAGTTTTAAGGGCATTCATGTCATGAATGTTTGTTGATGATCTTATTAAAAGAGAGTACATTAAGTGTTTTTCTATGACGTTATAGTCACAAACTCTTTCATAATAGCCATATACTTTGTTGGTTTAGCTATACCTATTTCAATGACCATAACAAATAAGTGATTAATATTTCGTGTAAGATCTGATAATTATTTGTAATATTTTTTTTTTGATGCATAATTATTTGTAAAATTTTAAATGTATTTATATGCTTCAAAAAATGTGTATTTATTCGATATATTAGTCAAATTAAGTATGATGAAAACGTGTCTCATGTATTAAGAGCGCAATGTATTAAAAACATAAAAAAGGACAACCAATTGATTTATATATTTTTTGAAATAACAATTTATTGTTAAATATGAAGGTAGATACATTCATGATCAAGTTGTTCTAGCTTCAGAGTTGGTAAATGAGATAGATGTCAATAAAAAGAAGATGGGGAAATGTTGGTCTCAAACTTGACATTTCACAAGTTTATGACACTCTTAGTTGGGATTTTCTTGTAGAAGCTCTAAAGAGATTTGGTTTCTCTGATTCCATTAGAAACTGGATTTATGTTCTTCTTAGTACTTCTACAATTTCTATCATGCTAAATGTCCAATTGGCTACTTTGGAGTGGGTAGGGGTTTGAAGCAAGGTGATCCTTTGTTACCCATTTTGTTTGTGATTGCAGAAGATATTCTCAGTAGAAAGATCAACCAATTGATTCTAAATGGTAAAATTCAACCAATGGTAATCAGAAATGGAATTCATCCTTCCCATTTATTCTTCGCTGATGACATATTCATTTTCTGTAATGGTGGTAAAAGGAGTCTGGAAATTCTAAAAAAGGTATTGATGATGTACCAAGCAGCTTCTGGACAAGCGGTAAGTGCAACAAAAAGTAAATGTTTTGTTGATGGTGCCTCTATAACTAGGAAAATTCAGATATATGAGCTTATGCAGATGGAATTGGCCTCTTTTCCAGATAAATATTTAGGTACCATAATAGTGTATGGTCAAGTTAAGGTAATTCATCTATGGTCATTTGTGGAAATGTTACAAAAGAAGCTTGCTAATTAGATACGAAAACTCTTGTCATTTCAGGCTAGAATCACTCTTGTGAATTCTGTTTTGTGTAGTATTCCAGTTTATAATATGTCTATATACAAATGGCCTCCTAAAATCATTTTAGCTTGTGAAAAGATTATAAGAAACTTCTTTTGGGCTGGGAATGCTGAGGACAAGAAAATCATTACTTTAGCATGGGATAAGATGTGTTCACCCAAGAATGAAGGAGGTTTAGGCATTAGAAAGTTTGAAGATATAAACGAGGCTTTGTTGCTCAAGTTACTATGGAGAATGCATAAATATACTAATGAGTGGGCTTTGTTTGTTTTTTCTTGCAAAGTATAAAGATAGGAACATGAAATGGATTTCATATTACAAACATTCCTCTATCTGGCCAGGTATAACATGGGTATTAAAAGAGTTCCAGGATAATACAAGATGGATTGTGAGTGATGGAAGGGATATCTCTTAATGGCATGATTCCTGGATTCATGAAAAATCTATAGCAAGCTATTTTCCTAATGATGCTTTCATATGTCAGAATACAAACATGAAGGTGAGTGAGCTAATTCATAATGGTCAATGGTGTATTCCAGATTTCTACCTTCCATATTTCAGGGTTAGTCATTTACCATCAATGAAGATTGAAAGAGTTGTTTTGATTTGGACTGGTCATCAACAAGGTACATTTTCTGTTAAAACTGCTATGAATGTAGTTAGGGAAATTTATCCTGAAGTTAAATGTTATAAGAAAATAAGGAAGAATAATGTGCATCCATCTACAAATGCAAATGTGTGGAAGCTTGTTAGAAATGTGTGTGCAACAGAAGTGAATCTCCAGAAAAGAGGTTTTTCTTTTGCCTCTAGATGTTATCTATGTCACTTTGACATTGATTATGTTGAACATTTTCTATGGAATTGTTCTTTCAGTGATACTTTATGGATATGGATAACATGTATTTTCAATTTCTCTATGCCTAAATCTTTTGATGATTTACTGAAATGTTGTAAGAGAAAGAGTCCAGTTATACAAGAACTGTGGTATGTTACTGCATTTACCATTATGGTTGAAATTCAGAATGTGAGAAATAGGATTTACTTTGAGAATGCTAAGCCTATCTTACAATCAATGCATTGAATTATACATAGATTTGAATTATACATAGATTACATGAAAGTGAAGTGAGACTGAAAGGAAAAATGTGGGGATCAAACTATGATAAGCAGATTTTAAGGATTTTTCAAATATCTGACAGGAAAATTAAGGATATACTTCATATTGCCTGTTTTTTTGAACTGCCAGATGAGGGTATACCACTCTTGTGTTGTGATGGGGCCTCTAAAGGTAATCCTGGATTATGGCTTCATTGTCAGAAGTCATTGTGTTGGGTTTATTGTGGCTGAATCAGGAGGTTTGGGAATGGCTTCAAACTTTGTTGTTGAAATTGATGCAGGTATAAATGCTTTGGAATGGGCAGTTGAGAATAACAAACCTAAAGTGATTTTGCAAACTGATTCAAAGGCTGCTGTTTTGGCTTTTATGAACCACAGACTACCATGGAATTTCAGTGCTAGATGGAGTGTTATTAGGAGCAAGCTACAATCCATCCACTTCAGGCATGTGTACAGAGAAGTAAATTTCTCTGCGGATTTCTTTGCCAAGAAGGGTGCTCAATTGGCTAGTGGTCAGGTTATAAATTATACTTCTCGGCCTGCAGAATTGAAGAGCATAGAAAGTCCAGACATCACATATTACAGATTCAAGTAATCTTTCTTTTAGTCTTAGTTTGATTTTGGCTCAGACATGTTGTCTGTTAAAGGGCCTTTTTCCCTTTATTTTGCTTTCTATGAGCTTTGGCTCGTATTTGTTTGTAAATCTGCTGCATGAGCTCTCTCATGTATTGTTTCTTGATTAATAAATTTTCTTTTCAAAAAAAAAAAAACAAAAGAAAAACAATTGATTTTTATATTTTTTGAAATAACAATTTATTATTAGATATGGATAAATAAAATAGAATGTTGTTCGATTGGACACCGTCACACCTAGTGATAACTACGATAAAAAGAAAATGTTGGGTAGCTCAGTGGTTCACGTGGTTACCATCTTGCATCTCCTTATCTTCATTTTATGTATAAAAAAAAAAAAGACGATGATAATATTATATGTGGGTGAGCACATATTTTGAAATTTTTGTGTGTAAACCCCAATTACTAATTTCATGTAGCAGGAATGATCGCCTCAGGTAGGAACTATCAAAACTTTGAACCGGTTTTGATAGTTCTAATCGAGTGGCCAACCACTCTTTTTTGGATTCTGCATTCAGGTGTTCTTTTCATGTTTGACTTTCAAGCTCAAGTTTTGGTGGATTCTGGAGACAAGCTTGTGTGGTGTTTTTCAAGTTTGTTGGTCGAGTTACTTCCTTATACTTCTGGGCAACTCAGCTGGGTTGTCTGTCAAGAGGACCTTAGGGTCTTCGCACCATTATGGTTCGTGGTGTTTGGTTAGTTTGGGTTACTTCTCTGTTGTCTCAGTTTCTTGGGTTTTTACTTTTGATCGTGTTGCTTTCCGACTTCTCAATAGGGCAGATAGAGGTTTGCATAGTCCTAGGTTGGTCACAGTGCAATTCAAGCTTAAACTCTCTCTAAGCACACTTGATTTTGCTCTTTTGTAAAATATCTTGCAATGGAATTGCCTATATAAAATGACCTACCTTTCAAAAAAAAAAAAAAAAAAAAAAAAAAACCAATTCTTTAATTTGAAACCGGAGAAAATGAAACCATAATTGAGATAACGTCAGAAATAAATTTTCCCAATCCACATGTGAGACTTCCAAATCTTTCAAAAAATAAAAGAAAAGAAGTGAGACTTCCAAACTCATTCGCTCTTACATTTGTAGTAAAAAAGAAAATGAAATTGAATAGTAATTCCATGATTCGTGACAAAAAGCCAATAATTTGTACAATTTTCTATATAATGTTGGTTACAGGACCTTTGAACCAGTACCGTGCACTCAAGATCCACCATGAGACGACGATAATAAGAAGACCACCAACGGCA